>LR753447.1:142568-198463 GCA_902729485.2 Mus minutoides
GGGGGGGGGGGGGGGGGGGGGAATTGCAGGCGGTAGACCCCAATATCTTAAAACTCATTGAAGTGTGTATTTAGAATTCTACTCAACATATTTCAGGAGATTTTATGGACTATCAAGGTTCCATGGTCCCTTTCATACCAGTCAGAGGAAACCATCCTAAATCTGTAATCTCTGAGTATGCTTACCCTCTCATTCTAGCTGAATCAAAGGTATTCTTTTTATAAACAAGTGCATTCTTTAGTTGTTGCTTTAATAAGAAATGTGGGACTACAACTCAGTTTTGAATGAAAGAATAGGTCTCTCTTAAAATTTTTAAACAGGTCCTGTTGTGGCAGGGTTTATAAAACCATATTATTGATACTTTGGGGACATTTTCATTAAGGGTATTGACATGAGATCTATTGTATGTCAGAAAAATGGCTTTGACTCCCATCAAACTTAATAGCATTGTTCTAATTTACTATTAGCTTCAATGTGATGATATTTCTGTGGGGATTTGCCAATAACCAGCTGTCATTTTAGGAAATGACTCTGGCTCAGGAATTTAGTCTGTGAACAAGTCACGGGGGACACACTGAACTAAGCATGATTGTGTCTACCTTCAAGGGTATGGAGGACTTCCTGTAGAATATTTACTTCATTCCTATCACTTTACAAGTGAAAAGAGTGAAGGATATACAGACTGTTTTGTCCTAGACACTTTTTAGTAAACAAATAAGGGGAAAATTTGTACTTGTCAACAAATGTCAGCCTTGAGCTCAGTTTATTTCTCTGCAACAGTGATTACTTATTGTTTTCAGTACACATTTATATAATTTACTTAGCTCATAAAGTTTCTTTTGCTTGAATTGTATAACCTTGAAACAACTAAAAGTGAATTCCCTGTCCTCACAAGGTAGCCACCTAAAGAACCCGAGATGTTTCTATTGTGAGATGCATTTGGCCAATCTCTTTCTCTACTCTCAAGTCATAATATACCATCAATCAGATGACCTAAGTGATGATTTCAATTCACACACACACACACACACACACACACACACACACACACACACTATACATCTGTTATGGAAATATGTAGATATACAATGAAGTAAAAGAGAATCCTACATTATTGTACCATAATCAAGGAAATAATTAGTGAGGAGATTTGAGAACAAGACATTCAAAGAAATCTGTGCACCCCAAATGTACATCCCCAAATCATAATCAGGTATGTCCTCTTAATTACAGAGCATTGGCATGTCTACTGATTTCCAATTTTTTCTCCTTCCACCAACTCTAATGACTTATATTTGACTGCATTTTCTAATCATTTGTTTCTATTTTGAGCATTGTAACAGACATGTTACTATTCATCTTTTATCTTGCTAACAGTTATATAATGTCTAGAAAGTAGGGAAATTCACTTTTACTGACTGGAGGAATTCATAGTATACCAACCCCACTTTAACAAATATAACTTTTTGAATTGACTTAGAAAAAAAAAAAAAAAAAAAGAGAAATATTTCCTAAAGTGGACAAGACAAGACGTCTCAATTGCTGAACATGAATGAGATTAGGAAGGCCCAGGAGGGTTCAGGTTTGCCAGAAAAGCACTTCACATTTAACCAGACAATGCGTGAGAACCACTGGACGTTCATTTGGAGGTGGCAGTGAAATGTGAGAAGCAGACAGTTGGAGTTCTCAGGGAGAGCATTGGATTTAATGGGAAGGCCATTTTCACATGGCTAGTCTTAAGAATTGTCTGACACATAATGTGAATGCCCAGATTCTAGAAACATAAAGTGATTTTACTCTTGGGCCCCGTTAGAATTTAACGAAGCCTCTGATTAGAACACTAATTAGTGTGAACAGAAAGGATGAGTGCCATGTCTGAGCCACAACAATTAATTTGCGTTTAATTTAATATAGAACACTCTTAACTTCTCATTTCAAAAAAAGAAGTTGAGTGATTTATATGAGAAGTAAATAGCACTTTTGTTGTTCGACTGCTGAAATTTGAGGATTGTTATTCAAATAAAGAAAATATCCAACATAATGTCTTAAACCTTAATACATGCGGCAACAGTTGTCATTCAAATGTTCTCTTGTGAACCTGATGAAAAAGCTGAGCTGCTAACAATCAATTTAAATGACAAATCACAGTGAAAATAATGGCCAATAGCTTAGTTGCCTATATAATAACATAAATATACATCTCAACTGGAGAAAGTTCTGAGTTCCATAAGGCATTTTTCTATACACAAGGCAGGAGTCCTGACCCTGAGGAAGGTGACCCAGCATACATAAATGAAGTGGTCCTTTCATCCCTCCCCAATGCTTCTACATTGACATACAGTAATGGAGTGTGTTGGAGAGTCCACAGAAGTCTTCATAGTCCCTCTTTCCTCATCCATTTAGAGAGCTAGACAGATCGCTGTCCAAAGGCCTCCACTGAGCTATTCATATAAGGAGTTCTCAGAATGAAGTCACTCAATCAGACAGACATGGGGGTATTCTCAGAGGTAGGGCAGAGCCTGACTAAAACTCAAACTAGAGATTGTTATGCCCAGATTTGGGGCCTAAAGTACTGTGGGAAACATCGTTTTATCCTTAGATAATGGATAGTAAAGACTATACTTATGAATTACTTTTTTATAAAAAAAAAAAAAAAAAAAAAAAAAAAAAAAAAAAAAAAAAAAAAAAAAAAAAAAAAAAAAAAAAAAAAAAAAAAAAAAAAAAAAAAAAAAAAAAAAAAAAAAAAAAAAAAAAAAAAAACATTGTCAATATCCTGACCAGGAATAAATACTATTTATGGAAAACAAAAATCAAAAAACAAAAAACAAAAAACAAAAAACAAAAAAAAGGAGGTTACTAACGACATTTTCTCCATACTTAAGCCTATTCATAATTCACAGTATTATGCAATGCTAAATAAGGAGCTAATAGAAATCACAGGGGGTGTGAGGAATAGAGGAACCTGGGTGGAAAATGTAGCAGGGTTGGGAAGAGGAGAACATGATCAAGTATTGGTATGGAACAGGACTGAAGCCCTGAGAGCCAGCAGAAAGAATCAAAGCATGCCATCCCAGAAAGTATGTGTCTTGGGGGGGCTCTCTAGACTGTACCAGAGACCTGGGAGGTGAGAGACTCTCAAGACTCAAAGTGAGGGACCTTAGATAAAATGCCCTAGAGTAGAGAGATGGAAATTGTAAAGTCCACCTCCAGTAGAAAGACAGGGCATCAAGTGGAGGGATGGGGTTGGAATCCCATAGTCAAAAACTCCGACCCAGAATTGTTAATATCTGAAAGAGCTACAGGAACAAAAGTGGAAAGGAGCCTGAGGAAAAGTAGGTCCAGAGACAGGCACAAATTGGGGTACAACTCAGAAAGAGGCCCCAAGTCCTGACACTATTGCTGATGCTATGGTGTGCTTATAAACAGGGGCCTATCATGACTGCCTAACAAGCAGCTGAAAGAGTCAGATGCAGATATTCACACCCAACCAATGGGAAGCAGTTGGTGATCTCTGTGGTTGGATTAAGAAAAAGCTGGAAGAAGCTGAGGAGGGAAATGATCCTGTAGAAGGACCAGCAGTCTCAACTAACCTGGTCCTTGGAATCTCTCAGAAACTGAACCACAAACCGGTAGCATACACCAACCAACTGGTATGAGGCCCCCAACACACATGCAGGAGAAGACGACCAGGTCTAGATTCAGAGAACACGTACCTAATCCTCAAGAAATGTGGAGCCCCAAAGAATGGTGCCCACTGGGGGGTTGTGGGTATGGGTGTGGGTGTGGCTGTGGGTGTGGGTCTGGAATGGATATGGAGTTGGGGGGGTGGTATAGGATGTAGAACAGTTGGAGTGTAGACTGGGAAGGGGATAAAATCAGGACTGTGGAAAAGGTTAAAGAATAAATTTTAGAAAATTAAATACTATAGATAAGTAAATTTAATAAAAATAAACTTAAAAAAATAAATGAAGCAGCCGTAGGCATAATTGTCTACATTAAAATTAGTAGACTCTGTGTGTGTGTCTGCATGTGTGTGTTTGTGTGTGTGTGTGTGTGTGTGTGTGTGTGTGTGTGTGTGTGTGTGTGTTATTTATACTGTTTGTACAAGTCTCTGTGTACTGCTGTATGTCTAGAATTGGAGACATCAGAAGTCAGGCCCTTACCACTTTCCACTTCATGCCCCTAACACAAGGTCTATCACTAAACCTACTGCCTCTGGTCCAGAAGTAAACTCCTGTCTCTTGAGCTACCTCCCTCTATGATTATAGATGGCAAGCACACTGTCATGCCAAACTTTTAGGTGGCTTCTGGTTGATAGAATTGGCATTCTCCTGTTTAGGTTGCTAGTGCTCTACCCATGGTACAATCTCTATAGTTCAAAGTTACCAAATTTTCTTAAATTCATCTAAGAACTAAGGAAACATGATAAAATATTCTTTCATTTTCTTTTATGATGAATATATAAAATCATCTTTTGACATATACTCCGAGTAATATGTTCTTTAAAAATCAGTTAATGGTTAGGAGATGAAATACATGTCTTTTTGCATTTTCTCATTATTTTTAAACAATGTAAGTAATAACTACACATATAGTTGGCACAACTCCTGTGAAGAGAGGTAGTCATTTTATAGTTAGTTATAAAATTGTCTGAATTTCAAATAACTTATGGAATAAACATGCTTCTGCTTGTGTCTTCAGAAGTGTTCACTTTTTAAAACAAAATTGATTTTCATGAGGTGAAATGTATTTCAAAGTATAAATAGTAGTACTTCTAATCTTGAAGTCATAATTATATATATATATATATATATATATATATATATATATATATATATGTGTGTGTGTGTGTGTGTGTGTGTGTGTGTGTGTGTGTGTGTGTGTGTGTTTGAGAACTAAATTTTTTAAAAAGGCTATAGCATTTGATGCTGCATTTAAGAAATATCTAAAAACATACAAACTCACATGAGAGAGAGAGAATATCATGAGTTCCTGAAGATGTTTACACAGTAACAACATTAAAGAAAACCACATATTTTATGATTTTATAGCATAAAAGTTCTTATAAACAAGCAGCATACATGATTTGTCCTGAGACACAGTGCTCTTTTGATTCAGATGTTCAACGAGCTATAGTATTATGATAAATAATAACAAATCTAAGCTTTTCTGTGTTATCTGTATTTCTACATTAGTAGGAGTTGGATTTTAGACGAGTGTCAAAATTTCTTTGCCTACCCATTCTTAGAAAACTACTTTGAGATGATAAGGATTTCTGAATGTTAACTTTATAAAAAGCAAATCACTACAAATATATATTCTGCAATGCCTGAAAACTTAGATTAATAGTTGTTAACTAGAGACGTAGTATATGTAAATATTCATGGATTCGGTAAAAAAAAAAAAAAAAGTCTGATCTTCGATTACCAGCTACTCTTGTGTTTATGTTTTGCTAAATTTCTTCCAATTTTAAGGCACCCCAAGGACCATCTGGCCTTGTTTTATATCCTGATATCTTCTTCAGGAAACATTGAAATATGGTAATATTAACAGTAAAATATAAATATTTTATATTATTTAATATGGCTATCAGTTTATCAATATTGATGAAATAATGACAGAGTCTCTCTCTAAATTCAAGTTATCTTAAAACTTTTCAGTGCTATTTAGAATTCTTCAAGTTACCACAGTAACATCAAAAAATACCAAAATATTTGAATATCATGTATAAATGTTATGGATTGATATGAGTTATTTTGATACAGCAAATAACTTGACATGTGAAAACTCTTTATTTACTGTTGTAGGCAAACATAGCATCAAATAAAATAAAATATTGTCAGTAGTATGTATTAGTTACAATGAACACTTAGAATTTGGGTGAAGTCAGTGTTTTACTTGAAATTCAATAGAATAGATTAATGCCGAATTTTAACAGTAAATTGCAGCATAAAGGGAAAATCCAATTTGTTTGTTATCTGCACTCATACAGAGACACACAAATCACTCAAACAAGTAAGACAACTAATGATTTTCTGTAGCTTGAACATGTGGCTATTATTCAATTCATGGGACATTAGAGTTAGGAGGAAACTTAAACATTACATCATCTGAGCTTGTCTTTTTCTTGCCAAGGTCACAGCATGAAAGCAATTCAATTTGTCTTCCAAGTCCTGTTGCCTTTTCTCTAAAACTCTCTGTCTCTTCTATCTGAAAAACCCAGAAAGAATGTAACAAAAGCACACTTCTACAATCCCCAGATCATTTTAGGGGATAATACTTTTTTTCCTTCTTTCATGTTCCAGAGGCTTGCTATCCGACTTTTGATCCCAAACATATTAAAGGCTTAGCTAACAGCTCCTTCCAGCACTGAATCATATAAGCACTGCTTCTCTATTTAGTGTATGAAAAGCCTAGACTGGGTGTGTAAACAATGGTGGATTTGATGAGAGTGCTGCTTGCTGGTTTAATACATTTATTATTTGGGAATACATGCGTATTAAACTTAGAAGACAGTTTGAAAAGATATTTATTATCTCTTTATCCTAAAAATTTGCAAACTCGTTGTACTGTGAAGCGAATGCATGGGAATCAAACATAGGCTCTCCACTTCCCAGTGGTATACTGAAAGCTTCCATATGCAAGTCCACAAAATACTTTAACTTGTCATGAATTACTTTGAAGTGAAGAAGTGTTCTTTAGAGTTAGTCTATTTTTATTGGAGCTATTTAGTCTCCATTCATTAATTAGTCTAATTAGCACATATTTTGAGTCCCTTCTGAGTAGTTCATACATCTCTGGAAAACTTGTATAAGCTCAAATAACAGAAATAGTTCCTGCAGTAGACTATAAAGCTATGCCAATGTAACTGGCAGTATTCATTAATTTTGAAAAGCGTGCATAAATCTACAAATAAACAGACAATTCTTCATCTTTTACTTCATCTTTTTACTTCATCTTTTCCAATGCTTATTCCATTTAGTATAGAGAATTAAATATTTAGAACTATCATTAACAGAAGTTGTATATGAGCCACTGCAAAAGTTGCGGGGGGGGAGCAGTCTTTATATGTTAAAATGCTAAACCTATAACTTACTGCCTGACTGAATATTTAGATAATATTGAGTTAATTAATGTAAAACTTAGAAACAAATCTGGCATGTCTTCAATGTTATTGATCATGTTAACTGCTTTAGGAGAATAGAATTCCAATTACAACTAAAATTTGTCAGACACGATCTCATCACTGGTATGAAAGAGAAGTGCTGGTGACTTAGGATACAATTGAAAGGTTAGTTAACTCTTAGAGACTACTGATGAGGACTTACAAAGGAATGCATTGTTTTTTAACATACTGAATACAAAATCATGATTCTAGCCAATAGTGGTAGCAGGATCAGGTCAGTAAATGTATACTATACGATCTTATCATTAATAGAGATGATTACATCCGATTTTCCTGTGATATTTATTATATATCTATGGATATTTTGCCTAAGATATTCAGAACACAATACTTATATATAATATTCCAGAAAAGGTGAAAGAAAAGAATAGAGATTGTGATTTAAGATACAAGTAGAGAAATAGTAGAAAATATAAGTTAGATAACATCAAAGAGGAACAAAATAATAAATAAATAAATAAATAAATAAATAAGCATAACACCTTTACAAGCAACAAGAGTTCCATAGAGTTAGTTGTAATGCATAGTCATACAATCAAGCAAGAAGGAAAATTATTTTCCTTAAGTTCATACCTGGGAGGCTGTGAATCATTTCAGACAATTAGTGTCCACTATGTAGAAGAAAGTTGAATTGATGAGTCCTGAAATGTGAAAGTAGGTGGAATGAATAGCTTTGGTTCATTGTGTTTTATTATTGTTATTGTGTGAACAAAAGTTACCTGTAGGTACAATCGTTATATTATACTGTATCTTCTATAAAGCCAATTAACTAATTAGAACTAGGATTATGTGTAGAGATTGAAATGTTGCAAGTCTAAAGCTAAGTGTTCATGGGAACTTTCATAATAGCCATTTAAAACCTAACACTCTATTGTTCTAACATCTTTGAGGGAAATGGATAAATTCTTAGCTTATACCTTAGCTTAATTAAAGGCATATGGCACCACAACAGCACTACAGTGACTTTTGTTAGGTAGTTGGTTGTTGGGGGAACAGGAAACAAAGCCAAGGTGGAACAAAAAAAGCAGCTTTAGAACTCATGGGATGTGACCCACAAGGTAGCAGTCATGATGGGTGTGCTTCAGAGAGTCAGAGCCCCAAGGTCCACACGTCTTGAGAACTTCATTCTGTTTTAGAGTTTTGCTCTGTGTGTTGTCTTCACATTATATCCTTCCTAATCTACAATATCTATTAAAAACTCTAAGAGGGCTTCTAGGTCCTTACTGGGCATTTGTCCTTACCATGATAATGATTGACTTTTTTTCAAGCATTGCTGCTGGAGCAGATTAAAGATTCATCAACCACCCTCAGAAAGGACTTAAATATTTAAAGTGTTGGTGATGTCCACCAAATTTAGAAAGAATTGGAGTTGTAGATTGTTAATAAATTTAGGTTAAGATGATTTTCTTCTGGTGGCTCTGATATAGAAAATGTTAGGGAACAATTTGAAGTTCAAAAAGGCACACTGTTGATAGTTGAGCTTTCCAGATCACCTCTAGTACAATCTGTGTGACAAGTTCCACAGACTGAGGTGATTGACCTTAAAGGGGGAGGCCTCCTAGAACCTGTTGTGGAACTCTTCGCCGGAGAAAAAAATATTCAGCCATAGTTCTCATGGCAATCTATCTGTTTTGTTTTATCTTATTCATTTTCTTATTTACATGTTCCTGGTAGCCTATGCCAAGATATTTTTCCCATTTTTTATTAGATGTTTTCTTCATTTACATTTCACATGTTCTCCCAAAAATCACCTAAACCGTCCCCCATCCCCAACCCTGCTCCCCTACTCACCCCACTCACTCCCCCATATTGGCCCTGGCGTTCCCCTGTACTGGGGTATATAAAGTTTGCATGACCAAGGGGCCTCTCTTCCCAATGAGGGCCAACTAGGCCATCTTCTATATATGCAGCTAGAGAGATGACTAGGCCAAGATCTTCAGTGAGAATAATGGGTAAGAAACCATCCCTAAGGCCAGGGGTGGTGGCGCAGGCCTTTAATCCCAGCACTTGGGAGGCAGAAGCAGGAGGATTTCTGAGTTCGAGGCCAGCCTGGTCTACAGAGTGATTTCTAGGACAGCCAGGGATTCACAAAGAAACATTGGCTTGAAAAAACAAACAAACAAACAAACAAACAAACAAACAGAAACCATCCCTAGAGTTGGGGACACTAACATGACCTTATCCCCAGGGAAACCAATGCTTTACTTTCTAAATCATTTACAAATCTATTATGATAAAAAACTTTCCCAAGAATAAAGTTTCATATGGCTACATGTGTAGCATCAGAGGTGGATTTTGGTATATAGTAAAGAAAGCCTTAATTAGAAATGATTATAATAGTTTAAATTTATACATTGAAGATTATAAAAAAAAAAATGGGCACCAGATGTTAAATAATTGACCATGGGGCTGGAAAGTTAGTTCAGTGGTTAAGAGCACTGACCATTAAAGATTTATTAACTTGCTCCTAGAAAGATGCCACTAGCCTTGGACAACAGCCCCACTGAATACATCCTTATAGAATTGTTATGTTTTGATGATTTATAATGATGTTACCTGTTCTGTTTGTGATTCACTGAATACATAGTTTCAGAGTTGTAATGCTTGGATGATTTTTGTACTTTACTGTGCCAAATGATTTTTGTTTGTATCTGTGATTGTTTCACTGGATATAGTTTTTAAGAGATGTAATGTTTGGTTTTTTGATCTATAAAATCCCCTGCTTGAGAGCTGCAGAATACCCTCAGACACAAAGTGCCTCTGGGTTTGTTTCTGTTTGTCACCTCAGAATCCTTACCCACCTAGCTTCAAGGACCCTCATTCCAGGGATCCTTATACCTGACTCTGGTGGTCTGTGGCATGAGATATAGAGTTTTTCTGGCTAGTACCAACTACCATGCATTTCTTGTTAAATCTGGGCTGGTGAACAAGATGATGATTAATTTCTTGTATTAATTTTTGCCTTCAGCTTCCTAATATGATTTAATAAAAAATGATTGTTGATGTATACTCTGATGATTTACGGTAGGAATTACTGATTATTTTTATATAAAATTTTAGTTTTGTGATTCTTTGAAGACTTTTATAAGTATACATTTTAGGATAAATAATAACAATTGATCTTTCCTTGTAACTGCAAATTACAGCCTGCCCACAGAGAAACTGGTTGAGAAAATTTACTTGCTTGATTAAACATTTTTAGTCTATAACAGGTTGTCTAGATATGAATGTATACGGTTTCTTGAGAATAATTTTAATTTTTTATCAATAATACATAAAATATTTGATCATGTGATGGTATTAAGGAACATGTATTTTCCTACATATACTTATTGTAATCATTCACTTAAGAAAAAATATACTGGAATCACATTGTTAGTTTCTTACTGCTTGAAATATTTTGCTTGGGATATACAAGGTTGGGAGACAAAGTAAAGTTGTTAGAGCTTTCCTCCATCCACTAATATATGCACATTTATGGAGATACATATGTAAAGAGGTTAGTGTTTCTTGAAATTTGCTTCATCCACCACATGAGTGTGAGTATATGTGTACTCATATATGTGTATATGTGTTCTTTTACACTTTCACTGGCCCGAGAGAATTAAGTTTTGCTTTTCCACACTTTTCACCAGCCTTAGAGAGCCAAATTTTGTTTCTTCAAAAAAAAAAGTCTACATTCTAACTCTATCCCCCCATACCTCGGTTTACCCTGACTGTTAAAGCTAGCCTTCAACTATTATTCAAATATTAGGAGGTCAGGAGGCAATTGAGATTGGATCTCCTTCCTTCATAATAAGCTTTGACCAAATGTTGTATATCCCTGAAACATTAATGTTAAGAATTGGAAGGAACAGTTGTGGGTCATAGTTTTGACTATGGGATGACAAACATACCTCACTTGATGCTGTGTCTTTCTGTTGGAGATAGGCTCTACAAGTTTCTTCTTCCCATGGTAGGGCATTTCATCTAAGGTCCCTCTCTTTAACTCCTGAGAGTCTCTCACCTCTCAGGTCTCTGGAACATTCTGGGGGATTCCCACAACCTCTTACCTCACGAGGTTGCATGTTTTCATTTTTTTCTGCTAGCTCTCAGGGATTTCAGTCTTTTCTCCCATCCAATATCAGATCAATTTTCCCTCTTTGCCTCCTCCCTACATCCCCTTTCTCTCCCAGTTCCTTCCCTCCCAATTGTGATTGCTTTCTCCTCCCTCCCAATTGAGACTATAGCATCTTCACTTGGGCTCTTCAGCTTTTTGACTTTTTTGAGTTCTGTGGGCTGTATCTTAGATATTAGGCACTTTTATTTTTTTGGCTAATATCTACTTATTACTTTTTACTTAAACATATCATGCATGTCCTTTTGGGTCTGAGTTACCTCATTCAGGATGATATTTTCTAGTTCTATCCATTTGCCTGCAAAACTCAGGATGCCCTCATTTTTAATAGCTGAGTAGTATTCCCGTGTCTAAATAAACTACATTTTCTATAACCATTCCCCTGTTGTCAGACATCTGGGTTGTTTATAGCTTCTGGCTCTCACAGAAAAGGCTACTATGAACATAGTAGAACACAGGCCCCTGTGGCATAGTGGGTATATTCTGAAGAGTGGTATTGTTGGATCTTTAGGGAAATCTATTTCTAATTTTCTGAGGAATCTCCAAATCAATTTCCAGAGTGGTTATACAAGTTTCCAATCCCACCAGCAATGGAAGAGTGTTCCATCCTACAGTCAAAACTCTGACCCATAATTGTTTCTATCCGAAAGAACTGCAGGGATGGAAATGGAGAAGAACCTGAGGAAAAAAAGGTCCAGTGACAGGCCCAAAGTGGGATCCAGTTCAAATGGAGGTCCCAGGGCCTGACATTGTTACTGAGACTATGGAGGGCTCACAAAAAGGACCTATCATGAACGCCTTCCAAAAGACCCAACAAACAGCTTAAAGAGTCAGATGCCAATATTTGTACCAAACCAATGGACAGAAGCTGCTGACTTCTGTAGGTAAATTAGGGAAAAGCTGGAAGAAGCTGAGGAAGAGGGCAATCCTATAGGATGACAAGCAGTCTCAATTAATCTGGATCCCCAAGATCTCTCAACCACCTCAAACACTGGGCCACCAACCAGGCAACATACAGCAGCTGATATCAGTCCACCAACAAATATACAGCTGAAGACTGCCAGGTCTGGGTTTAGTCAAAGAAGATACATCTAACCCTCAAGAGACTGGAGGCCTCAGGGAGTTTAGAGGTCTGGTGGGCTGGGGGTTAGGGGTGAGGACACCACTAAAAACACCTCCTTAAAACAGGGAGGCAGGGAAGGAGGAATGGGATGTGGTACAGTGGAGGTTGGTCAGAGAGAGGAATAAAATCTGGAGTTTAAAAGAAAATAACAAAGGAAGGAAGAAAGGAAGAAAAGAAAGAAAGAATTAGAAGGTATCAGTCTTGGCATTCCTTAAGATTTGAAGTACTATATGAAAAGGTAAACTTATTGTGACTTTGTTGCATCCCATTTAGCAACTCTTATTTACTCCCAGTAAGGCATGGTTATTTTAGAAATTGGTGAATAAGACATGATCTTTCCAGTTTACATCTGCGCCCAAAGCTGATCTTGTGTCAGGGTGCTCCATACATAAATACTGCCACGAGAAAGCTGGTCTCCCAGGAGTGTTGACAAGCCTGTGAGCACAGGTAAGACCACCATTTCTGCTCAAATTCCTGGCCTAAGGGGGACCAGCCCAGAGCCACCAGAACACAGAAAGCAAGAAACAGCCAGGGACAGGATCCTTCCAGTTTTCATCTGCACCCGGAGCTGACCCTGAGCCACAGCTCTCCGTACACATTTCAGAATACAAAAATAAGCTTAAAGAATTAGTTTCCCATGAGAATAAAACTTGACTATAAACCATAAATATAGCAGAAATGTGTAGCTTGTCTTATATGCAGAGTGAGAGTGAGTGGAATAACACAAGTCAGAACATGGAATATGTGGCAAATATTTAAGGAGAATGATGGCTACATTCACAGTTTCACTAAACAATGCAAAAATCTACAGAAGGTATTTTATATAAGATAAACTATACAACTCTATAGTTATATGTATGCATCTCTCATGCTGGGTTAGTTAAGTTTTTAAAGCATTTACCTATTAGAATTACAGAAATCAAGCTACATGCTAAATTAGAAATGTTGATCTAGGCTACTCAAGATGGTGGCAGACAGTGAGGCTGAGTCTGAAATGTTTGAGATCACAGACTTCATCACAGCCATGGAGCGGGACAGGTTTATTGCAAAAGTTGAAGAAGTCTTGAATGACTAGAAACTGATTGGACACTCTCTGGGAAAAACCACTGGAAAAGGTTCCCAGTTTCGATCTGCACCTGGAATTGATACTGTGCCACAGTGCCCCATACCTAAATACCATCTGGCGAGAACTAGTCTCCCAGGAGTGCAGACATACATGTAAACACAGGTAAGACCACCACTTCTGCTCTAATTTCTGGCCCAAGAGGGACCAACACTGAGCTATCAGGACACAGGAACCAAGAAAGTCAGGAATAGGATCCTTCCAATTTCTGTCTGCACCCTGGAACTAACTCTGTGCCACAGCTATCCATAGCCAAATTCCTCCCTGAGAGAACTGGTCTCCCAAGAGTTCTAACAAACAGGCTTGCAGGAGGGACAAGCCACAGTCAGAGACAGCAAGAACAACTAACATCAGAGATAACCAGATGGTGAGATGCAAGGGCAAAAACATAAGCAATAGAAATTAAGGCTATGTGACATCGTCAGAACCCAGTTCTTACCTCCACATTGAGCCTGAATACCCTAACATACCAGAAAAGTAAGACTGTGATTTAAAATCACATCTCATGATGATGATAGAGGACTTTAAGGACATAAATAGCTCCCTTAAAGAAATACAGGAGAACATAGGTAAACAGATTGAAACCCTTAAAGAAGAAACAGAAAATCCCTTAAAGAATTGTATAAAAGCACAACCAAACAAGTGAATAAGCTGAAGAAAACCATCCAGGAACTAAAAATGGAAATAGATGCATTAAAGAAATTGCAAAAGGAGACAAACCTGGAGATAGAAAAACCTAAGAAAGAGATCAGGAATGTTAGAACACCAACAGAATACAAGAGATAGAAGAGAGAATCTCAGGTGCAGAAGATTCCATAGAAAACATTGACACAACAGTCAAAGAAAATGCAAAATGCAAAAAGATCCTAACCCCAAATATCCAGGAAATCCAGGACAAAATGAGAAGACCAAACCTAAAGATAATAGGTATAGAAGAGGGTAAAGATTCCCAATTTAAAGGGCCAGTAAATATCTTCAACAAAATTATAGAAGAAAATGCCCATAACTTGAAGGAAGAGATGCCCATAAACATACAAGAAGCATACAAAAATACAAATAGATTGGACCAGAAAAGAAATTCTTCCCATCACATAATAGTCAAAACACCGAATGCACAAAACAAAGAAAGAATATTAAAAGCAATAAGGGAAAAATTCAGGTAACATATAAAGGCAGGCCTATGAGATTTACACAAGACTTCTCACCAGAGACTATGAAAGCTAGAAGATCCTGAGCAGATGTTATACAGACCCTAAGAGAACATAAATACCAGCCCAGGCTACTATACCCAGCAAAATTCTCAATGACCATAGATGGAGAAACCAAGGTATTCCATGCCAAAACAAAATTTATAAAAATATCTTTCCACAAATTCAACACTACAAAGGATAACAGATAGAAAATGCCATCAAAAGGAGGGAAATTGCACCCTAGAAAAAGCAAAAAAGTAATCTTTTTTCAACAAAGCCAAAAGAAGATAGCCACACAAACATAAAAATTACATTAAAAATAACAAGAAGCACCAATCACTAATCCTTAATATCTCTTAACATCAATGGACCTAGTTCCCCAATAATAAGACATAGAAAAGCAGATGTGATATGTAAACAGGTCCCAGCATTTTGCTGGGTACAGGAGATGCATCTCGATGACAAAGACATACACAACCTCAGAATAAAAGGCTGGAACACAATTTTCCAAGCAAATGGTCCCAAGAAACAAGTTGGAATATCCATTCTAATATCGAATAAAATCAACTTTCAACCAAAAGTTATCAAAAAGGATAAAGAAGGACACTTCATACTCTTAAAAAAAAAAAAAAAAACCTATCAAGAACTCTCAATTCTGAACATCTATTCTCCAAATGCAAGGGCACCCACATTTATAAAAGAAACTATACTAAAGCTCAAAGCATGCATTGAACATCACACAATAATAGTGGGAGACTTCAACACCTTACTCTCATCAATGGACTGATCATGGAAACAAAAACAAAACAGAGACACATGGACACTAACAGAAGGAATGGACCAAATGGATTTAACAGATATCTATAGAACATTTCATCCTAAAACAAAAGAAAATACTTTCTTTTCAGCACCTCGTTGTACTTTCTCCAAAATTGATCATATAATTGGTCACAAAGCAGGCCTCAACAGATACAAAAATATTGAAATTTTCCCATTCATCCTATCAGATCACCATGGACTTAGGCTGCCTTCAATAGCAACAAAAACAACAGAAAGTCCACATACACATGGAAGCTGAGCAACACCCTACTCAATAATAACTTTGTCAAGGAAGAAATAAAGAAATAAAAAACCTTTTAGAATTTAATGAAAATGAAGAGACAACATACCCAAACTTATGGGACCCAATGAAAGCAGGGCTAAGGGGAAAACTCAGCTCTGTGTGCCTCCAAATGAAACAGGAGAGAGCACACACTACTGGCTCAAATGCACACCTGAAAGCTCTAGAACAAAAAGAAGCAAATATGCTCAAGAGGAGTCGATGGCAGAAAGTAATCAAACTCATGCCTAAAATCAACCAAGTAGAAACAATAAGAAATATACAAAGAATAAACCAAACCAGGAGCTTGTCCTTTGAGAAAATCAACAAGATGGGTGAACCCTTAGTTAGACTAACCAGAGTTCACAGGGACAGCATCGAAATTAACAAAATCAGAAGTGAAAAGGGAAATATAATAACAGAAACTGAGGAAATCCAAAAAAGAAAAAAAAATCATCTAACCCTACTACAATCGCCTATATTCAACAAAACTGCAAATCTGGATGAAATGGACAATTTTCTAGATAAATACCAAATACCTAAGTTAAATCAGGATCAGATAAACCATGCAAACTGTCCCATAATCCCTAAAGAAGTAGAAGCAGACATTAAAAGTCTCCCCACCAAAAAAATAAGCCCAGGACCATATGGGTTTAGTGCAGAATTCTATCAGACCTTCAAAGAAGACCTAATACCAATGCTCTTCAAACTATTCCATAAAATAGAGCAGAAGGAACACTACCCAATTGATTCTATGTAGCCACGGTTAACTGGTTATTATCCTTTGGAGATGGAATGGTTTCTGTCTAATTGTGAACTTGTCACAATTTCCCTTCATAGAGGCCTTCATAAGAGATTTTCTTCTATATCTATCTCATTTAATGTTCAATGTTCCAAATAGATTTTAAAAACTGGTTGAGTACATATTACTTTTACCTTCAGAACTAATCATGTATATTTAAAAGGCATTTAACTATTATAAATTATTTGGTGACAAAACAGATAAAAGAAAACTGCCACCAGCAGGAATCTGTAAAAATGAAGGATGTGGACCCATAATCATAGAAGGAGGCATATGAAGCCCCACCATCTCCCCTCTACTCTCTCTATGTTAGGGGAACTATCAAGAATCCCACAAATCCATAGCAAGGATGGCTCAACTCTACAAAGAAATAATAGATTAGAAGCTCCTATATTTTAATTTTAAATAACATTATAGCCATGAATTAAAATGTCATTTTATAAAAAAATAAAAGAAAGAAATTGTTGAATAAAAAAAAATCCCTAAAAAACAAAAACAAAAAACAAAAAACAAGCCGGGCATGGTGGCGCACGCCTTTAATCCCAGCACTCAGGAGGCAGAGGCAGGCGGATTTCTGAGTTCGAGGCCAGCCTGGTCTACAAAGTGAGTTCCAGGACAGCCAGGGCTACACAGAGAAACCCTGCCTCGAAAAACCAAAAAAACAAAAACAAAAACAAAAACAAAAACAAAAACAAAAACAAAATATCCCTTTAATTTGTCTTATATCCCATGTATGAATATTTCCTGTTTCTTTATGAAAGCCAGCCAGGTGTAGAGACCCATACCATAATTCCTATAGCTCCCTAGAAAGAAACAGGCAGATCTCTCTAGGTTCAAAGCCAAGCCTGATTTACATAGTGAGTTCCAGACCAACCAAGGCTACATAGTGAAATCTTGTCTCCAACAATAAACAACAATAAAAAATAAAATAATAATTAAATAATTAAAATTTAAAGAATATCATGTAATATTTAGAAACAAGGCTCAGTGTTTTAAAATACAGGCTGCTTTTTATAGAGTCTGAATTCAGTCTTCAAAAATAAAACAGGTGCTCAACACTGGCTCCTAACTCCAATTCTAGAGGCTCTGTTGTATTCATTGGATGTCTACTTGCTGCTAAGTGCATATGGTGCACAGATATAAACACAGCCACATAGTCAGACAAAAAAATAAATGTAAATAAAAGGGAGAATGTGATGCAAGTCAGGTGTGGCCCTGGATAGATGCATGGCATTGTATACTGCTCAAAATAATTTAATATTTCAAAGACATAGTAGTAATGGCCTCTTACAAGTTAATGCAAATGAGTCTGTTAATTACCTGGACCAAAAATTACTCTAATTGTTTTCTGGTTGAATTATAACTGAAAAATAGTTCTTCTTCTTCTTCTTCTTCTTCTTCTTCTTCTTCTTCTTCTTCTTCTTCTTCTTCTTCTTCTTCTTCTTCTTCTTCTTCTTCTTCTTCTTCTTCTTCTTCTCCTTCTCCTTCTCCTTCTCCTTCTCCTTCTCCTTCTCTTTCTCCTCCTTCTCCTCCCTCTCCCTCTCCCTCTCCCTCTCCCTCTCCCTCTTCTACTCCTTTTCCTCTTCCTGCTTTTCCTCCTTCTTTATTCTTCTACTTTCCTTTTTGTTTTGGAAACATTTAGTATAAAATTAACCCTTATTCCCAGATATAATTATTTTCTTGGATGCTTATTATTGAATAAATTCTCCCTTTCTAGTTCTTTCTGAACATTGACTGTCTGGTTCAAATCAGCTGTTCTTGCTCAAACTCCTGTAAAACTGGATTAACTCAATCTGGCTTCTCTTGACTTCTTGCTGAATTGCTGTGCTTGGTCTCAAACTAATTCTTGCAATTTATTTTAATCTTCTGTCTCCAAAACACATACCACACTATCTACCTTTGACACTTTGACCTACATTTGACCATTGCCAAGATTTTCAGCTGTCCTGACCAAAATATTTCCTATTTTGTTTGGAGTTTCTCTCAGATTCCAATATAATTTTTCTCTGAGTTTATATATTTGTATTAATATTTTAACTATGACACTACGAAGAAAGGCTGGAGAAAGATGAGAGACAGACAGAAACAAATACGGAGAGGCATCATAATATTATTGCTTTCTTGCTTACAAATTATTGGGTGCTAGTGGCAGAACTTGCAAAACTTTAATTTTCTTCTGCTATCTCTCTTATCTTCTCTGACTTCTGAATCAGTGAGTATATTTACTGATGTGAGAATAGGCTTTACTTCCTCAGGTTCTTTTCTCCAACAACCTCAAAGATAATAGGAACTGGGACAAATTTCAGTGATTATTATGAGTATCTTGGTGCTATCTGAGGTTTCAAGATTCATCTAGTGTATTCTTCATTCTTGGTGAAACTTTTTTACAATATTTCTTAGTAAAAGTGATTATTGAGAAGAGAGATATGAATACTTGACTTATAAATAATCTCTATAAATCAGTATTTTGTATGCTTAATGTGATGGACACTTTAAAGCATCTTTACTATTTACTTACCTCATTGAGAGCATTGCTGTTCTTATTTACATAATGATATGCCAAACACACAAATTTGAAAGCAGATTAAGAATCTGTATTAAAGAACAAAAGGCCTCTTTACACACCATACAAGTACTAAAAACTATTAAACTATCAAAATAGTGGGTACTCATTTGTGAATTTCAGACAAATGATATACTAGATATAGTTATATCTTAGTAAGCTTTTAAGATTAATTCACTATCCTTATAATATTTGATCCATACCAGCTAAAATTATTATACTATTTTTATATTTAAATGGTATTACTTATAGCATTTACTGTGGGTTTTATTTATTTTTGTTTGTTTGTTTTGTTTTTTAAGATAGAGTTTCTCTGTGTAGCTCTGGCTATCCTGGCACTCACTTTGTAGACCAAGCTGGCCTCGAACTCAGAAATCTGCCTGCCTCTGCCTCCCGAGTGCTGGGATTAAAAGTGTGCGCTACCACGCCTGGCTGTGGGTTTTATTTTTGTTGTTGTTGCTGCTACATATTTTTTTTCTAAAGAATTACTGTGGTTTTGGCACATAATAATGAATTCTCTCTACTAGAGTATTCAGGTGTGCGTGTTTGTATGTGTATGTGTGTGTGTGTGTGTGTGTGTGTGTGTGTGTGTGTGTGTGTGTGTGAATGTGTATTTATATATGTTTGTGCATGTTCTTCATTATTTCACAGAGAAGTGGCTTCTGTGTTTTGACTGACATTTTCTACTCACATAATTTAAATTGCACTTTACTACCAGTGAGAGCATTTGGAAAAAAGTATGTGATATTTATAAATACTTTGTCCATTTGTCCATAATAGTCAATTTGGGAAAAAGTATGTGTTATTTATAAATACTTTGTCCATTTGTCCATAATAGTCAATTTGCCTTCAATACACATTTCTGAACTTTACTAAAAGCTTAAAAGGAATAAAACATGACTCTCCTTTGATAACATTATCTACAGTCAGATTTGAGAATGAATTTTTTTACCACTGTAGAACTACTTCTTAGGAGCATTGAAAATTAAATTGTCTTAATCATGACTATGCCTGTGAGGAGCACATATGATAGAAACTGGGCTATCATAACATTAGAAATCACTTTATTGCCCACTGTGGCTTTTCTGCCTCTGACTCCCTTTCTCCACACATATCACTAAGTTTATCTTTGTTTTAGAAACAGGCAACAAAAATTTGAAAAAGCTTTGAATTGAGAGTACACAAATGTTATATGTGGAGATTTTATGCAAGATTAACTGCCAATGTATTAATTTTTCAATGATTACCTTTCTACGGCATGAGTTCTGTGGGCTGAATATGGTGTTGCTGCGATTTCACTGTAGCTTGTCTTCTCTTTGTCACTTTCTCTATTGCCTGTTTCCTCATTTTTTTCCTTCCAATTTCTTTTCTGACAATCTAATTCAGTCTAAGGTGAGCAACCATAAAATCCCCGGAAGGGTTTCTTCGGGAGGTTGTGTTGTCTTTAATAGAACTACAACACACAATTACACCACTTCCTGCGATGGATCTTTCGGTCAAAGTTAGGATGAAAAGGAATGAAAAACAGTTCTGTAAAGATATTGATTTCACTCGATGAACATGAAAGCTGGTAGTAAATAACAGGAAAATACCATTCTCTCAACTGTCAATATATAAATGGAGAGGGATGTTTAAGTAGAAACAGGACCATTGTTGCCATATCCTCAACAGGACTCCAGAACTTTTAAGATCGTGAAGTTCAGATATTTAACAGCCTACTCTCCATTTAGGTAACTTGGTTCTTCTGAAAGGAAGATTGGCAGAAAGGAAAGAAAGTGAAACACTCTGTTTATCCAAAGCAAAATAGTTCCTGGATACTAAGTGTGCAATCTTCTACCATGTTATTCTGCCAAGACACTTCAATCTAGATACAGAAAAGAGTACTTACAGAACAAAACATAATTGAGACCTTGGCCTTCACACGGCTTGAGCTCAGGAACTGGCTTCCTTTCTGTGTGATGTTAGTGGTAACTCTTTTCCTTTTATTCAGGAAAAACACACACACACACAAAAAAAAAAAAAAAAAACAAAACCAACCAAACAAACAAACAAACAAACAAAAAGTTCCTCTGGCTTTTAGAGAGGGATTGCATTGAATTAATCAACACATACTTAAGACAGATTTTTAACTAGTATAATTGGCTTTTAACACATTCAATGAGGCTTAGATATGAAATAAAAGCAATATGGACTTGCAATTGCTAAGATAGGCAAATCACCATGAATTGATCTCTCACTAACTAATTCACTCCACTCTACCATCTCCAGATAGGAAAGTGTTTTCCCCTTTACTTAAAGTATGGAGAATATTCTAAAGCCTTGTACAGTTTCATTTAACTACCGATTAAAGAGATACATTTTTTGAAAATTTATAGTGGAGAATTTTTGTTCTTAAGTATCCATCAGGTCACAAGAAAATAACATTTGTGCTTTCTGTAAATATACATTACATTCAACAGAAGCAATTTGAGAGGTATAAATCCATAAGCTTCCTTGTAAACAGGATTTAGATGTTAGAGAAGTACTAATAAATGGTTCACTGCAAAAATGCCATGGTGAATCTTTTTCCACATATGCAGGTGTCGCTGTCTACTCTTTCAATTGCAGATGCCTAGGCTGAGCTTTGTGTATCTCACTGTTGTTTAGCTAGCATCTTAGTGCACCAGTACAATCTTATACTCACGTGGTCTGTGTGTTTATGCATCAATAACCTTGGCTATTCTCGTACATTTCTGTGAGGTTCGTTGATAAAATTACTGCTGTTGTCCCAGGCAGGACTATGGAGCATAAATAAATTTTATGTCTCAGTCCCACTAATTTTTATTAGATAAGTAGGGGGGTAATGTAGCCCCCTCCCCTAGCCTGCTCCAGGCTGAGAGCAGACCTGCCACCTCTGAAGGCAGGCCACAGGAAGGCACCTATGGTGTGGCTCTCCAGCTAATCTGGCTTCTCTTGTGCTAACTGCATCTGCACTTCTCCAGGATCCTGCTACCTCTCTGCCATGCCTCGCCCAGATCCTGTTTCCTGCTTAGACAGTCCTGAGACAGCGTACAGTGCACTGGACTTCAGACTGCATCCAGTCGCTTTCATAGACTTGGCTGAGGGCGGGGTCTACACGCTTATAACCAAGAAAGATACTAGTAAAGTCAGAGATGCCTTGAGCAGAGGGGTTTTTTCTTGGCATCCATTTTTCTCTCCCATCTGGTCTCTTACAGCCCCAGTTCCCCTTTCAGGGAATTGGGTTCTTGGGTATGCTGTGGATGGCGTACCCCAACAGCTATTCTCATACATTTCTGTGAGGTTCATTGATATAACATAATTACTGCTGTTGTAAAAGCTCTATACTTTTCAATATGATCTTTCCAAAGCCACTATTTACTAGACTTTGATGCTACAAACTAAGTCCTTATAAGGAATCTCACAGGATAGTGTTATTTCAGTAAATCTTCACAGCGGTGTCCCAGGAAGTATTTTTCATCTGAGTTTAAAAGATTAATTGTAATTACACAGGTCAAATATTACTGAGGTCCAAAGCAGTAGCTTTGTTTTGAAACTCTACTCCATGTATCATTTCTAATGCTATGTCAATAACATCCTTATACTAGAATGTGGATAGATTATACTTTTAATTCATATCAAACTAGTGAAAGGAAATAAATTTTATTTTAATGTCAAGATTTTATTACATTAAATTGGGAATAATTATCTTTGACATGACAGTATAATGAATCTTTTAATGGTCATTAAAATGATATCAAATCTAAATGTAAATACTTGCAAAATAAGTACTAAAATGAACTGAAGATACAAGATCTTTTATGTTTAATATTTTATCATATTTTTGTTATCGTATATTTAACTTCAAAACATCTACAACAGTTTTTCTTTTTTACGGTCACTTGATCTTTTTTTAATTAGATATTTTCTTATTTTACATTTCCAATGCTATCCGGAAAGTTCCTTATACCACCCCACCCCCCGCCCTGCTCCTCTACCTACCCACTTCTTTGCCCTGGCATGACCCTGTAATGGGGCATATAAAGTTTGCAATACCTAGGGCCTCTCTTCCCGATGATGGCCAACGAGACTATCTTCGTCTACATATGCAGCTAGAGACATGAGGTCTGGGGGTTCTGGTTAGTTCATATTGTTGTTCCTCTTATAGGGTTGCAGACCCCTTCAGCTCCGGGGTTACTTTCTCTAGCTTCTCCATTGGGGCCCCTGTGTTCCATCATATAGATGACTGTGAGCATCCACTTCTGTATTTGCCAGGCACTGGCATAGCCTCATATGAGACAGTTATATCAGGGTCCCTTCCCTCAACAGAGGAGTGGATACAGAAAATGTGATACATCTACACAATGGAGTACTATGCTACTATTAAAAACAATGAATTTATGAAATTCTTGGGCAAGTGGATGTATCTGGAGGATATCATCCTTAGTGAGTTAACCCAATCACAGAAGAAGTCATTAGATATGCACTCACTGATAAGCGGTTATTAGCACAGAATCTTAGAATACCCAATCTAAAATTTGCAAAACACAAGAAAATCAAGAAGAAGAAAGAACAGTGTATGGATCCTTCATTCCTCCTTAGAATGGGGAACAAAATACCTATGAAAGGAGTTACAGAGACAAAGTTTGGAGCTAAGATGAAATGATGGACTCTCCAGAGACTACCCCACCAGGGGATCCATACCATAATCAGTCACCAAACCCAGACACTATAACAGTTTTATAAGGAAGTGTGTACTAGCACACACTAGTTTACTAGTATTTCTGATGTGATTATTATAATATTTCTTTGGAAATGTGTCACCTTTTCAATAAATGCAAAACATTAACTGGAGGAAGAAAATTTTACATAAGATTTAAAACACAATTTTACAACGGGATTCATACCATAATCAGTCACCAAACCCAGACGCTATAACAGTTTTATAAGGAAGTGTGTACTAGCACACACTAGTTTACTAGTATTTCTGATGTGATTATTAGAATATTTCTTTGGAAATGTGTCTCCTTTTCAATAAATGCAAAACATTAACTGGAGGAAGAAAAATGTTACATAAGATTTAAAACACAATTTTACAACATAATCCTTTATGACTATATGCTATATTGTGAAAGTGAATACAAAGATAATGTTTATTTCTTTTCCCAAAGTTTGTGAATATTCTTAGGAGTTACAATATTCCCCATGGTTATACTTCTATTTTACTGAATGTCAGAAATTACATTTTATGTTTCAGGTTTTGAAAAGTTGGAAACTATACATATATTAATAACTTTCATTTTATAAAGAATAGAACACTTTAATAGAATGTGATCCAAGTTAAAAAAAAAAAACCCTTTCTCATTTATATTACTTTGGTTCAATGGTTCAATAGTAATTATGTATTGACTAATAGTGTCTTCTCTTACAAAGATGTGACTATGGCTGTGAAGATGTTTTAGAACACCGAAACTATGTCAACAGTGTTAGCAATAACATGTGAGGTAGTTTGAATTACTTTATTGCCATGAAATTTTAGAGGTCAACATTGACATTAGCTGAAGAATATTGTGTTATTATGACTTCATAATGAACTCATTTAAATTTAGGCTAAATTAATATGTTTGAATGTGAGATAAAGCAATGGGAACCCATTAGTAAAGAATTTTAGATCAGAATTCAGAAAATGTGAAAATAAATATGAACACACACAAATGTACATATATACATATATAATGTTTTATAGTCCACCACTAGACACTATGTTGTCTATGTAAATTTGCAAAAATTTAATCAAAATTTTTCTGAAAGTGTTATTGGGCTATTTTTCATTGAAAAGAATGGAATTGGATGTCTATATATATCTGCAAGGGAGAATTAGAAACAAATATTTTATAACAAATACACATATTCACATTCAGAAGAATTTGTTAAATACCATAATTAAATTTTCTGAGGTTATGATTACGTAAATATTCATGAATTATACTTATTTAATCAAATTATGTAGTTAAATATAAATTAAAATAAAAATGAAGCAAATTTTAGTACTTGATATGGCATCCTATGCCATGTGAATTTTCTCCTACATATTTAATCTTTTTCTGTAGCTATTATGGTTCATATATATGCATATATATATATATATATATATATATATATATATATATAATGAGCATATAGTATTTTATATGCTAATGGTCAGAAGATATTTCAAAATATAAAGCTTCTTCAATAAAATACGTTTTAAAGAAGAGATAAAACATCAATTTTCCCCATGGTTCATAACTTCTAAAGATCAAAAGCCCTGCTGTTCTACTGTGTTCTTCTTAGCAAATGAGCTGAGATTATTACTAAACTGTAAACATACACAGAATTAGATATTTTGAAATCAATTCATAACATCACTCATGATAAAAATTCTGATTTTAAATACTTATTCTGGGCTTAAGAATGTACATTATTTTAGAGTACTAGTCTGTGAATCATCTACCAGAGTATAAACTTGTCATGGTTGGATGCATCTCTAATATTAGCACTAGGAGATTAAGTAAGGGGATTAAAAGTTTAAGGTAACTCCTTACTAAATATGGAGTTGGAGGATAGGAATTGTTCAGGAAATTGTGTCTCAAATGTTTAAAAAATAAATTAAAAAACACATTTGTACCTATCTTCAAAACCCACATATTTAAAAATCAGTACATATCCCACATGTTGAAACAAATAATTTCACTAGACCAAAGGCCAGGCCAGCATCTAGAACTTCAGTCTCTAAGTTTGGAAAGACATTATGAATCAGAGACCACACCTGCCACCAGGACTATGTAAGCAGCCTACTGGATAGCAGTCTACCTTTGGACCTTCACTATTCTTTCACTGATGTCCCTTTCCACTATCCTCAATCCTCACTCCACTCCTTACCACTGTGTGCCTTCTGCAAACTAGGACCCCCCCCCCTCTATTGGAGAAAAGGCCATGCAAGCCTCTATAAATCCAGTCTTCAACTCAGACTGATAATCCCTACAGGAGCAGATGTCACAACAGCTGCTGGAATTCAGACAATATAACCAGAACACCAAAGAGTGAACAGAAACAACGGAACAAAGCATCCATTTAAGAAGGATAAGTACACCAAACATAGATGCCTAGATACCAGTGTAATAGTACTATCAAAGACAGCTTGGACAAGATGTTACTTCCAGAGGACAGCAATCCTATTCTAGCAAGCCCTGAGTTTTCCAATGTGATTGAAACACAAGAAAAAAAAAAATGGCAGCTTCATGAAAGTGATAGAAGTCTTTAATAAAGAAGTGAATAAATATGTTAAAGAAATCCAGGAAACCACAAATAAACAATTGTAGGAAATGGATAAGTCACTCAAAGAAATAGAAAAAAACATAAATAAATAATTGGAGGACAGTTAAAGAAAGGCAAGAAAATAAACAAATGGTTTAAGGAAATGAAGACAACTATTCAGACTTGAAAATGAAGTAGAAATAATAAAGATAATACAAACTGAAGAAATTAAAGAAATGGGACATTTAGTTAAGTGATGAAGACCTACAGTCAAAAGTGTCATCAACAGAATACAGGAGATTAAAGAGAGAATCCAGGTAATTGAAGAAACAGAAACATTGGTCAAAGGAAATGATGAATCTAAAGAAAATTTAGACACAAAACATCCAGGAAATCTGGGGCACTATGAAAAGACCAAAACTAAAAATAAAAGGAAGAGAAAAAAAAAGCTCAAAGGCCAGAGTTTATTCTAAACTAAGTCATAGAAGAAAATTTCCTAAAATAAAGAGGGAAATGCTTATAAAAGTAAATGAAGGTTATAGAACACCAAATAGACTGGACCACAAAAGAAAGTCCCTTTGTCACATAATACTTAAAATACTTAAAATATAGAAACATAGAAAGAATATTAAAAGTTGCAAGCAGAAAAGGCCAAGTAACACATAAAGGGTGACCTTTTAATATTATACCAGATTTTTAATGAAAATTTAAAAAGCAATTAGTTCCTCAACAGATATTCAGCAGATACTAAGAGACATCAGATGTAAGCCCAGATTACTATACCCAACAATATACATAATAATCATAGATGGAAGTAAAAGATATTCCATGACAAAACCAAATTTTATATATATAGTGTGTGTGTGTGTGTTTGTGTGTGTGTGGTAAAGCTAGCCCTATAGTTGCCATATAGAAGTTAATAGAAGAAAACACTCAAACACAAGATTTACAACAACCATGAAAACACAGAAAGTAAACAATCTTGCACCAACAAAAACAAAAGAAATGAAGTAGATGTGCACATTGCCCAGTGGAGTACTACATAGCTATTAAAAACAATGAATTTATGAAATTCTTAGACAAATGGATTGATCTAGAGGATATCATCCTAAGTGAGGTCACCCAATCACAAAAGAACACACATGATATGCACTCACTGATAAGTGGAAATTATCCCAGAAGCTCAGAATTACCAAGATACAATAATTCACAAAACACATGAAACTCAAGAAAAAAGAAGACCAAAATGTCAATACTTCATTCTTTCTAAGAAATGGGAACAAAATACACATGGGAGGAGTTTCAGAAACAAAGTGTGTAGTAGAGACTGAAGGAATGACCATCCAGAGATTGCCCGAAGTGGGGATTCATCCCATAATCAACCACCTTAACCAGATACTTTTGCAGATGCCAACAAGAGCTTGCTGACAGAAGCCTGATATAGCTGTATTCTAAGAGGCTCTGCCAGGGCCTGACATATAAAGAAGTGGATGCTCACAGCTATCCATTGGATGGAGTGCAGGGTTCCCAATAAAGGAGCTAGAAAAAGTACCCAAGGAGTTGAAGGAGCTTTGCAGCCCCATAGAAGGAACAACAATATGAACCAACCAGTACCCCCAGAGCGCCCACGGACTAAACCACCAACCAGAGAGTACACATGGAGGGACCTATAGCTTCAGCTGCATATGTAGCAGAGGATGGCCTTGTTGGACATCAATGGGAGGGAAGGTCTTTGGTCCTTTGAAGGCTTGATGCCCCAGTGGAGGTGAATGCCAGGACAGGGAAGCAGGATTGGGTGAGTAGGTGAACAGGGGGAGGGAGAATGGCATAGGGAGTTTTCCTGGGGTGGGGGGCAGGAAAAGGGATAACATTTTAAATCCTATACATGGGAATAAAGCATTAAAATTAAATTTTATGTAGCTAAATAAAGAAAACGTTTAATTAAAAACCAAAAACAAAACAAAACAAACAAACAAACAAAAAAATGATGATCTACAATTTGTAGGAGCCAGATGGGTCAAAGATTCCACAAGAATAATGTCTCTATTGTCAAGGAATCAGGGATCACTGGGACTCCCAGAGACTGAAGCAATTATCAGGAAGCCCAGTATGGTTTTGACACAGATTCTCTGCATATATGTAATGTTTGAATAGCTCAGGAATTTTGTGGGACCCTTCCCAGTGGGAGCAGGGGCTGTCTCCATTTTCTTCTTATTGGTTTGCCTATTCCAACCATACTTTTTGAATGAAATTACAAGTATCCATATATATATATATATATATATATATATATATATATATATATATATATATATATATGATTTCTAGTGGCTTATTTTAAACAGTAATACATTGAGAATTGGCAAAACTGTTCTTAAAAAAAAAAACAGTTGCCAACTATTATATATAATATAGGATTAAAGCATTAAATACTTCAAATTTATATAGCTAAGGAATTAGGGGTTAAGCACTATTTCAAGGTTAATTTAATACTCATGACCTATTAAGTCATTTCATCACTAGATTTATCTTCAGGCTTTTGAAGCAAATATTACCAAGGAAGTTTAATAAACGTAGGTTACATTTTAATCTCATGAGGTCAGTATTATTTGGTTTGACTGGAACCTAAATAATAATAATTAAAAAAAAACTTTACATTGCTAATGAAAGAACATTTAGAAAGAGTCAGTGGCAGGGTATTAATTCGATGGATTAAAGTCTAGGACCGTTGATATTAAAGTTTTCCTCTAGGCTTAGAATTTGTGCTTCATAATTTTCCTTCCACTTCATGCAGGAAATTATGATAGTTTTCATTTCAGTAATGATTAAATTTTTATAGTACAAGAAATCCTAAGAATTTTTTTTTTGTTTTGAGAAATGTTTTCTTAAATAAGAAAAGAACAAAAGGATTAGGATAATATAGATATATTGGCATACAAGATGAATTCGATTAACTCTGTTAATGATTTTATTGTATAAGGCTTAAAGTAGTTTGTGTTTCACAATGTAAAATATGAGGAAGGAAAGCAAGTGAGGGAGAATTGCTTTTGCTTTGGCAAAATTTCTATATGTTGTTAATCTTTCAAGTCATAGAATCGTATTTATAAATGTATAACATAAATATATGAATAGAGATGTAGATAGGTAGACAGATAGATAGACAGACTGATAGATGATAGATAGATAGATAGATAGATAGATAGATAGATAGATAGATAGATAGATAGATGATAGATAGATAGATAGATAGATAGATAGATAGATAGATAGATAGATAACTTTATGCATATACTTTGTTTTCTTCCTTTCACATAGAATAAAGACCTTGAGCACATTGTTATGTTTGGATCTGCAAAGGACCAAATACCAAGTATTTGCAGAACAGTCAACAGCCTGAACCTTAAAACTTAAGGGCTTTAGCTTTGTGTGGTAGTGCTGGGCTATTCTCCTGACAGTAGCAGGGCTGAGGTAGTAAATGTGTGCCCCAGGCCAGTCTCAGCTACTCAGTACATTTGGCACATGCCTGCTAACACAGTAATATTCTTTTTCTAAAAGAATTCTGTCATTAACAGTGTGTAAAAATAATGTTGTGAAACTCCTTCATTTTTCCTGACTTTCATATTGCTTCAGCATAACACTGAATAACCAAGACTCATTGTCAAATGTTACATGTTGAGACTCAGGGCTATAAGTCACAAGTGAAAGCCAGCATTCTTTCAAATCTGAGAAACAATGAGCCAACTATACCTTTTTTTTTCTTTATTAGATATTTTCTTCATTTACATTTCAAGTGTTATCCAGAAAGTTCCCCATACCCTCCATCCCCGCCCTGCTCCCCTACCCACCCCCTCCCACATAATGGCCCTGGCGTTCCCCTGTACTGGGGCATATAAAGTCTGCATGACCAAGGAGCCTCTCTTCCCAATGATGGCCAACTAGGCCATCTTCTTCCATATATGCAGCTAGAGACATGAGCACAGGAAGAATAACTATACCTTTTCTTAATTATAGACTGTTATATCAGGATTGTGTTGTTAAGAGAAAGTCAAACTACATGTCCAGAACACTAACAGAATCAGACTTTTACAAATATGTTTGGATTGCATGTGCTTTTTAAACTTGTGGTGGTTTGAAAAGGTTTGGCCGACATAGACTTAAATGTTTAAAAGCTTGGCCCACAGCAAGTAGCACTATTAGGAAGTGTGGCCTTATTGAAGAAAATGTGGCAGTGTGGATTCTTACTTATACATATACGATCAAGCTCTGCCCAATGTGGAAAGGAGTCTCCTCCTGTCTGCCCTTGGATCAAGATATAGAACTCTCAGCATCTCAAGCAACATGTCTACCTGCAGACTGCCATGTTTTCAGCCATGACAATAATGAACTGCACCTCTGAAACTTATAAGCCATACTCAAGTAAATGTTTTTTTGTTTTTTGTTTTTTTTTTTTTTTTTTTTTTTTTTTTTAATAGAAATTGTCTTGGCCACAGGGCCTCTTCACAGCAACAAAACACTAAGACAAAAGATATAATATGATTCATTATTGTGGAAAAATATAAAAACTGTTCTGACAATTAAAAAACAGAAAAGCATCTAAAATAGTGTTATATCATCTAAGATCTTGAATAAAAATAAATTAATCAAGATGCAAAGTATGGCCTCCATTAAAAATTCTCCACAATCAATAGACAGATACAGATAAACATAAATATTAGTGTATGATTACAGTCGTGTCTATATAGATAAATACATGGACTTTGAAGAATGGAGTTTATTTATTTATACATGTAGAAAAATATAGTTAGGCATAGGTAGTATAGCTATAAATATGCATATAATTTTTTATAATAGATTTTGTTCAAAGCACCTGAAAATTGCTATAGTGGCTTCTCTTATAGCACATTGGAAAGGAAGAAAAGCAATTGTCAGTTCTTTAAGTAGTTATAAAGTATACTTGCCCACTCCAGTAGGATAATACAGAATTTTTAACACCTGTTATTACAGAAGAACATTGGCGCCAGGATTCCATAACAGTAATAAAGTACATGGAGGGAAGTTTAATGAAGTCTTTGTACCTTAGAATTATGCTGATTTTAAGCAGATAGATGGAAAACTAAAGAAGGATTTTTTTGTTTTGTTTTGTTTTGTTTTTATTAGATATTTTCTTCATTTAACTTTCACATGTTATCCTGAATGTCCCCTAAACCCTCCGCCATTCCCTGCCCTGCTCCCCTACCCACCCATTCCCACATATTGGCCCTGGCGTTTCCCTGTACTGGGGCATATAAAGTTTGCATGACCAAGGGGCCTCTCTTCCCAATGATGGCCAACTAGGCCATCTACTTCTATATATGCAGCTAGAGGCATGCGCTCTGGAGGTACTAAAAGAATAACATGAACTAACTAAGAAAGAATTTTTATTTAATTTGGAAATAGAGACTAGGGAGGAAACCACCTGGCCTGGGAGGGAGTATGGTCCAGTCAGATTAGGAAGAGCCTCAGAGCAGCAGCGTATAACTAAAATGAACTAAAGTGTTCATGGATGATTTTGTCTTAGAGGATGACACTATGCTAATTACTGCAATACTGTTTTAGTTATTTTCTTTATTTACATTTCAAATGTTATCCCCTTTCTTCGTTTCCCCTCTAAAAACCCCCTATCCCCTCCCTCTCCCCCTGCTCACCAATCCACCCAGTCCTACTTCCTGGCCATGGCATTCCCCTATACTGGGGCAAAGAACCTTCACAGGGCCAAGGACCTCCCCTCCTATTAAAAACATAATAGATAGTATATTCTGATTAGTTTCCTTTTTCCGGACTTTCCATAGATCATCCCCACCTACTTCCCCAATAAAATCCACAGTTTAACTCTCATTAGACCAACTGACACCTAAAAAAAACAATTATAAAATAAAAATAAGATTAAAATCAGCCAATCAACAAACAAACAAACCAGAATAAAAAAAAAAAAAAAANTATATATATATATATATATATATATATATATATATATATATATATATATGTATGTATATATAAAACATTCACATACCTAGAGATACACAAATATTCACACACAGAAACATGCCATTTTGAGCTGACCAGTCTCTTGCTGCTGAGGGTAAGTGAGCCTAACCATTCCTGGCCTTTATATGTGGGTTCAGATTTTCCATTGTTAGTTTCGCATGCTTACACAGCAAGTGAGTATTTCTACCAACTCAAGCAACTTTCTTACTTTACAAATTATTAAGTAACCACTATGTACTTTCTGTGGTATATATTCAACTTTTATCATGTACTGAATTAAAAGTGAGATAGTTGACACTTGCAATAGTATGCACAAGACTTACGAAGGTTCAAGGGAGATGTAGTCCCATGTAGTCCCAAGCTAAGAAGCTATATTCAACAGCAACAACTTGCAAAGGAAAAAAACAAAACAAAACAAAACAAAACAAAACAAAACAAAACAGCTCTCTTCAGTGAAGCCTCACTGGGTATGAGACTATATTTAAAGGCAAGGCCCATGCCCAGAAGTAGATGGCCAAAACAAAAGAAACTCAATAGGATTATTGTAGGCTTTTGATCTCAGATTGCTTTGTTTGGATACTTCTTTATCTTACTGGTCTTTTACTCATGTATTATGTCTTTTTTTCCTGTTTTTGTGGTTTAATGTTGTGTTTGTTGGGGGGGGGGGCTGTTATAGGCACATATGTGTGCTTTGTTTTTATTGTATGCCCTCTTCTGTGCAATGAGGCAATAGGAATTCATATAAAGCTATGCATACACACATGCAAAACAAAACTACATGTAATATATTCAAAAACTAAAAATGTGGTTTTACACTAAGCAATAAAATAGACTGAAAAATAAGTCAAAATGTATTAATAAATAAGAATGAGACCTAAGATGAGAAATCCTTAAGCTCTGATATTGGCTAAATAGAACTAATCTAAGTCTATAGAACTTGGATAAGGTAAATGAAAGGATAGAAGATAATACTCATCCAAAGAAGATCTATAAGAATAAGAAGCACCAAGGTGCTCTTTTTAATGTGTTATGAGAGTTTGGTTTTGTTAGTATATAAAACTCAAAAACAGTATTTTAATGTTTACACATCTTTAACCCAGTTACTATGGGGATTTTAAATTATGACAGAATCTTGAGCTGATAATATTCCTGTTTAATGGTTTTTTTTATATTTTAAATGATGAATTTTAATATTCATTAAATGAAGAAAATAGAAAAAGCAACCCCTATAATGAGACTACAATTTTGTGGAAATGAAAGAACATTGACATTCCTGTTTTCAATGAAAACAAAGTTGCTTAAATGCATGATGTGACACATGGATCCAAGAGTATTCAGTGTAGATACTACCCAGAAAATGCTGAGTTTTATGATATGCTATTACAGATAATAGGAAATCAAAATGGGCTTTGATGTTGTAAAACTTGACTTAGCACAGATTCAATGGTGACTACTTGTGGGAAACAAGTTTACCAATGGCCAGAGTTAAAAATATAGTTTTGTATTTTTATACGTTCTTTCCTTCCTTTCACTTCCTTCCCTTCCCTTCCCTTCTCATTTTTCTTTTTTATTCTTTTATTTCCATTTCTTTTTTATTATTAATTTATTTTTTACACTCCATATTGTATTCCCCGCCCCCCCTCCACACTCCGACTCTTCCACATCCCATACCTACTACCTACCCCCTGTCTCCACTAAGATGTCCCCAGCCCCCATGCTCCAACCCCACATGACCCCTAAACTCCCTGGGGCCTCCAGTCTCTTGAGGGTTAAGTACATCATCACTGAATGAACACAGACCTTCCTCTTCCTATCCCAACTCTCCCATATACTCCCTCCTTTTTCTCTTTTATATTCATGACCTCTTTTTACATTATTATACACACACACACACACACACACACACACACACATATATATATAACATTTGTTAATAAAAAATTATATATATATATATATATATATATATATATATATATATATATAATCTTTTCAGAACTAACTATTGATATTGATACTGATTGATGATACTGGATAACTAAGTATTATGCTTCTTTTTACAGAAGGGAATTTACCTCACTCTTAGTACCGCTTAGTTATCTGCAGTTCTTTGAGTAGACTTGAGGCACAATGATCTCCACATTTGCTTTGTCCTTTTTGCATGTGTAATATTACTGGCCTTGTTTAGATCACATTTAGGCAGTTATGTTGGTGAAACTTTACAGATGTAGTTATCTGACATTCCTGATAGAGATTTTCTCACTGAAACATTCCTAATACTCCTGCTCTTACATTCTTTCTACCACCTCATTCACAATGGTTCCTAAGCCTTAAATCTAGATAATGTTTTATACATGAATCCCTAGTGACTGGGCCCTGAAATCTGTATTCTTATGCTTGATGTTCTCTCTTATGGGTGAACCCTATTGCATAGCAATGTTCCCTTGAGGAGAGATGATGAGAATCATGCCTTGTACTGGAAACAAAGAGAGCTATGCAGGGGAACTGAGGGCAACTGACATGTCCTAAGGATGAACATGGCGTGATAATTAAATATAAATCCAAAGTATAATCTTCTCAATCTGAAAAAAAGTTCTAAGTTTCTTATTCTCTAGACTCCCTATTTTTTTCTTTTATCATCAAAGTATTGTCAATATTTATTTATTTGCATAAGGATTTGTCAGTTTTTTTATTCAAATAATTAGCATTGTTTAAGTTTGTTGTTGAACTGAATTGTTTAGTCTATACATCGATGTTTAAAATATTTGAAGTATAAAATAAAATGTTATAAAATATTCTAATGAAATCGAGAAAATCATTAAGAGATTATTTGTTAATATACATTTCAAGTATATTTAAAATCTGGAAGCAGTAGATAAGTTCATGAGTACATAAACCATACCAAAATTTAATCAAGATGTTATGAGTTTCTTAAACCACTTCATAAGAAGCAATGATAATGAGTTTGTAATCTCTACCAAAAGCAGACCTAGAACTTGATATCTTCATAGACTAATTATATGGAATATCTAAACCGGTGCTAACTCCCATACCTTTCAAATTGAACCATAAAATAGAAAGGACAGAAATATTACTAAGTCTATTACACAAATAAAATATCACCCAGATGCTCTGAGAAGATTAACATGCAATGACAACAGCAAGAGAAAATGAAATATTTTGCTTGATTGACACAACATAAAAATATATCAATAAAATAGTTTTAATCTAGCTGGGCAGTGATGGTGCACGGCTTTAATCCCAGCACTTGGCAGGCAGAGGCAAGCAAATTTCTGAGTTCGAGGCCAGCCTGGTCTACAAAGTGAGTTCCAGGACAGCCAGGGCTATACAAAGAAACCCTGTCTCAAAATAAATAAATAAATAAATAAATAAATAAATAAATAAATAGATAGATAAATAAATAAATATTTTAATCTGAACCCACCCGAGAGAATACCATGAAAAGTTGCCAAGTTGGATTCATTTTGGGGACACAAGGTATATCAATAAATATATATCAATATATCAATAAATGTAATATATCACCAAAGCAGGCTTAAGGAAGTAAAACACGTGATCTCAATTAGAGATGAAGAAGGAGGAAGAGGAGGAGGAGGAGGAGGAGGAGGAGGAGGAGGAGGAGGAGGAGGAAGAAGAAGAAGAAGAAGCAGAAGCAGAAGCAGAAGCAGAAGCAGAAGCAGAAGCAGAAGCAGAAGCAGAAGCAGAAGAAGAAGAAGAAGAAGAAGAAGAAGAAGAAGAAGAAGAAGAAGAAGAAGAAGAAGAAGAACTTTGTAACTGTCCATTTTCTGGGAGCCTCCTGGCCTGGGGAGGGTACTGGCAGGGCACAGATTAGGACTCTGGTTTGGCTTTAAATTCTGAGGGACTCTGGACATTCTAGACATTCTAGCTTTCTAACTGTACTGAAATACTGATGATAACTTCTAAAAAGAAAGAAAAACAAAAACAAAAAAAACAAAAAACGCTGTTCTATCTCAGCAGGAATCACACAGATCTATCAGCCTCCTAGTAGGAAATCACAGGAAATAAAAGGAGACTCTGAAACTCTGAAAACTGATTATAGTGTTCATTACTAAGTTGTAAAAAGATTCCTATGAGGGGCTGGAGAGATGGCCCAGTGGTTAAGAACATTGACTGTTCTTCTGAAGGTCCTGAGTTCAAATAAAGGACCCACATGGTGGCTCACAACCATCTGTAATTGGATCTGTACTTATATATAATAATAAATAAACCTTTTTTTAAAAAAGATTCCTTGAAAGATATCTAAGAAAAGGGGAAAAGATGGAATGAATGGAAAAAAAGAGATAAGGAAAAATTCTAGTCTTCTAAGAAGTGTTCTGTGCAAAAATTTCTCTTCAGCTGTTTCTCCGACTTTTTTCTTCAGCACTTAAAAATCATATTTCAGGATACATGATCAAATGTTAAAAAGTTCATTACAAGTTCACACATAAAATCAATTCATAAATTGAAATAGAAATTTACAATAGAGAATATTTACATGCATATCCATTAGATGTAATTATCTAGCTAAACATCACCTGTCACAGCTCTACAAGTTCACTGAAAGTTAAAAAACACAACTAACTTATTAGTGAAGTTTTGTATAGATAAACTCAGACAATAACTTATCTTCTGTGCTAGCACCTAAAATAAATGGTTAGTTACCTTTTAATGACCTTTGGTTAATTGTTTTATGACCTCTTAGAATGTGCTCTGAGTTGCAGAAAGTCTGGTTATTATCTAAGATGCACTTAACTGGTGACACACAGGAGACTGACAGTTCTCATTGCAGTTTTGACTATCAGAAAAGATCTAATAGTAGTCCAACTTTAAAAGCTTAATACTCACTGATATAATTTTAGGAATTCTTACAGGATCATCATTAAGAATTAAGAAATCATCTATTTGTTAATATAGCATCAATACAGGACAGTACAACTTCATAGATCTGCAAAGATCTGATCAAAAGAGGTATGCTAAAATCTAGTGATTATTATATATGTTTAATAATAAGAAGAAAAGTATATTAATAGCAGGAATCTTTCCTAAGTCTTTCTTGGGCCTTTCCTATGGAGCAAGCCTGTCACAGATTTTAATCCAATGTAGACCATCTCAGGAAGATCACCTCACCTACTAGTTATTAGCTTGTCCTCTGACAACTCCTGACATCCACTCATAATGAAAGCCCCAAAGAAATTAGGAATAAGAGGCAAACACCTCAGGGCTGGAGTGATAGCTCAGCCGTTAAGAACACTGACTGCTCTTCCAGAGGTCCTGAGTTAATTCCCAACAAATACATTGTGGTTTACTATCATCTATAAGGTGATCAGATGACCTCTTCTGGTGTGTTTGAAGAAAGAAACAGTATACTCATATTCATTGCATAGGACAGAGAGTTTGCTGAAGGGACCCTGATATAACTGTCTCCTATGAGGCTATGCCAGTGCCTGGCAAATACAGAAGTGGATGCTCACAGTCAACTATATGATGGAACACAGGGCCCTAACAGAGAAGCTAGAGAAAGTACCACAGGAGCTGAAGGGGTCTGCGACCCTAAAAGAGGAACAACAATATGAACTAACCACAACCTCCAGAGCTCGTGACTCTAGCTGCATATGTAGTAGAAGATGGTATAGTTGGCCATCATTGAGAAGAGAGGCCTCTTGGTATTGCAAACTTTATATGCCCCAATATAGGGGAATGCCAGGGCCAAGAAGTGAGATTGGGTGGGTAGAGTAGCAGGGCAGGGGGAGGGTATAGGGATCTTTTGGGATATCATTTGAAATGTAAATTAAGAAAATATCTAATAATAAAAATAAATAAATAAATAAATAAATAAATAAATACATCTAAAAAAACTAAAAGAAAAGAAAAACACCTCAACATAAGAAAAGCTTTATAAAAAAATATATTCAAGGAAGAAAATCTCAAAGCATATTATTTCAGAGCTATAATGAAATATGGGTGTCTACTTGTTATTCTTGTTAAATATAATATTTAATTTTTAAATAAGCAATAATGCAAAGAAATAAAACAGATATAATTAAGAATTGGCAGCATTAAATTGTTCCCATTTATAGATTACTTGATCTCATATATAAAAGGCAAAAGATCACAGGAAAAGATAATCTTATATCTGGTACTTTAAAGTTGTAGAACACAAAATACACACAAATCAATAGTCTCCAGGTATGCATTCTGATAAAATAAAACCAGAACATTAATATTATTCTCATTGAATTAAAATACAAAATAAATATCAAAATATACATAAATACTACATCCAAACTATTGCTGACAACTCTTTATAATTTTAGGTGCCAAGCACTAATTTGTTGCACAGGATTTCATGCAGGCACAATGCACATGCACATAAATATTAAAAATAAATAAATAACAATGAGCTATTATAATTACCGAGATAAGATTATGTCTAAAGAGAAAAAAAGAGAAAGAATAAAGTTGTAACTGCCATTCCATCATGCTACCTATAGTTGAATTTGTGGTTTCCCTTTAACCAATCAAGCATTACAGAGAGGATTCCTGGTTTTGAATACATTTGTACTACTGAAGTTAATGTGCTAATGGATTTACTGTTCATCCTAAAACAGTCTCTGAAAAGGGATTGGGATTTATGTAGTAAGCATTTAGTATCCTTATCAAACTCTCAATATTAAAGCAAATAATAATATTAAAATAGGCAGAAAGAAAACAATAAAACATATCAAAATTATTTTTAAATAATATAATATTTTCTTAAATGAAAATTATCCAAAAGAACTAGGAAAATGTGAAGAGATGCCAGAAGTTCTTCCAAATAGTCATTACTCCCAGTAAGAGCCAATGTGGAAACACAGGAAGAGCTGGGGGTTTTGCGTGTCTGTTGTTGTTTTATTGTTTGTTTGTTTTTGAGACAGGGTTTCTCTGTGTAGCCCTGGCTGTCCTGGAACTCACTCTGTAGACTAGGCTGTCCTTGAAATCAAAAATTTGCCTGCCTCTGCCTCCCAAGTGCTGGGATTAAAGGCATGCACCACCTTGCCCAGCCTCAGAGCTGTTGTTTGTGTGCACTTGCTTTTCACTTAACTTTCCACATATTACTTGCAGTTTTCAAAATAGTTACACTATATCTCAAAGAGCTATTGTGTTATAATAAAATGTTTAGCAACTTAAGGAAAGTGAGTTTTTAGAAACATATTATTTTTAATCTTGGTGCTGGAATGCTGGCCTGAAAAGAGTGACTTGAGAACCTGTTTCTCAACCCACAGCTTCACCATTTAGGACCACACATGCTCGAAAAGATAAATCTGACTCATGGGAGCCTATCCAGGAGTCTGGGCCAACTATAACCATGACACGGACTATCTTCACTTTGCTTTACATGATACTGGGAATGCTATTCTCTGTGTGTCTTAAGACAAGAATATTTATGAATAGTACTGTCTTAGTTAAAGTGTAAAAGAATTATTGAGAGTTATATTTCTGCATTTAGAGAACATTAGTTTGAGGATTTTTAAACGTAAATATGGTATATGAATTACTAAAATCTAAAGTCATTTTTTTAAATATATTTTTAACCTAGTGATAAAAGAGTCACAGAATCTCATATGAATATCCCAAGAACTAATTTACAGGATAGGTGAAAAATGTAAACCCTTGAACACATGCCATCGATTAAAGTCTACCAAATGAAAAATTTGCGGAATATATGAAGCCAAAATGCTGTCAATAATACTCTGACTACTAATTCTGTTGACAACATTGCTGAACATTGCTGAATCTTATATTCATGATGGCATACTGACTTGGAGATTGATTTACAGACACACATTTGTAGTTGCTAATGATTTTATTGATTTCAAGAACAATCGAAGTATCATATAATAGACTTTAGTCAGCACCAGGATATTTTGAATTTTTGAAGTACAAAACAAGTGTGTATTTAGAATTAGTGTATTTCAAATCAATTGTTTCAACACTTGCACTTGAATGACTAAAAATCGCATCTCTGAAATAATTAAGATAGAAGAGATGAGGCCCAGTGTCAAGAAATTTGTGCTCCTTAGTCACTAATTTGAGTGCAAGGCAAGAAAATTGAGTGGGGGAAGGTTTATTTTGTTACAGTGTGAAAGTACATCAAATTTATGCACCAATACAGGGGAACACCAGGGCCGTAGGAGTGGGTGGGCAGGGGAGCAAGGAGGGGGCAGGGAGGAGGGGACTTTCAGAATAGCATTTGAAATATAAATTAAGAAAATATTTAATAAAAAATTGGAAAAATACATTACAAATGTCCTAAGATAGAAAGAAGAGCATTGGAAATAAGTGAATTCATTAAAAACAATTGTACAGGGCATGACATCAGGTGCTCCTGGGAATTGCTGAAATTGTGCCCACAGTTAGGAAAGAAAGAACACCTGAACTCGTCTCACGTTTTCAATTTTATGCAGTCTAGTATCCCTGTTACAGGGAATTGTGCTAGGATATAAATATGTGTCCCCTACAAAAGCAACAAGTACCTACACCCACTGATTCCCTTAAGCAAAATATAATTTAATATAATTAATTAGAATAATAAAATTTAATATAATTTCTATGTAAAAATAGCCTGCTTAATTCATTAAAATTCTTGGTGTTAATAAAAGCCATAAACTAAAGTACTATTTTTTCAAACTTTTCTTGAAATTAAAAACTAATTATATTGTAACCAGATGGAATATCTTCTGGATATATGCCCAGTAGAGGTATTTCAGGATCTTCCGGTAGTACTATGTCCAATTTTCTGAGGAACCTCCAGACTGATTTCCAGAGTGGTTGAACCAGCTTGCATTCCCACCAACAATGGAGGAGTGTTCCCCTTTCTCCACATCCACGCCAGCAACTGTTGTCGCCTGAATTTTTGATCTTAGCCATTCTTACTGGTGTGAGGTGGAATCTCAGGGTTGTTTTGATCTGCATTTCCCTGATGATTAAGGATGTTGAGCATTTTTTCAAGTGCTTCTCAGCCANACTACTCGGCTATTAAAAACAATAAATATATGAAATTCCTAGGCAAATGGATGGATCTGGAGGCCATCATCCTGAGTGAAGTAACCCACTCACAAAAGAACTCACATAACATGTACTCACTGATATGTGGATATTAGCCCAGAAACCTAGACTACCCAAGATACAATTTACTAAACACATGATACTCAAGAAGAAGGAATATCAACATGTGGACACGTCACCCCTTTCTAGAATTAAAAACAAAGCACACATTGAAAGAGTTAAAGAGAGCAGTTGTGAAGCTGAATCCAAAGGATGGACCCAACGACTGCAGCTGCCAGGGATCCATCCCACAATCAGTCACCAAACATAGACACTATAGCATATGCCAGCAAGATGGTGCTGAAAGGGCCCGGATATAGCTGTCTCTGCGGAAAATATACCAATGCCTGGCAAACATGGAGGTGGAAGCTCATGGTCAGCTATTAGATGGAACACAGGGTTCCCAAGGAAGAAGGAGCTAGAGAAAGTACCCAAGGAGCTGAAGGGGTCTTCATCCCTATAGGTGGAAGAATAATCATGAACTAACTAGTACCCCCTGGGCTCGTGTCTCTAGGTGCATATATAGAAGAGGATGGCTTAGTTGGCCATCAGTGGGAAGAGAGGCCCCTTGGTTATGCAGACTTTATATGCCCCAATACAGGGGAATGCAGGGGCCAGGGGGTGGGAGCGGATGGGTGGGGGAGCAGGGCCGGGAGTGGGGAGGGTATAGGGAACTTTCTAGATAACACTTGAAATGTAAATGAAGAAAATATCTAATAAAAGTTGAAAAAAAAACTAATTATATTATTTCCCCATTCTTTTCTTCCTCCAGTGTTTCCCATGTAGAACCCTTTGATCCCTCTAAAATACATATCCTATATTTTTTAATTATTCATATATACATATATACATAAGTATATAAATACATCAAGATAAGTGATAAGTCCTTGCGTATGTTTTATTTCAGGTCTCACTTTTTGATATAGAGAATTTGAAAGCTGTTTCCCAAGAAAGATAATTTTTCTCACGTTCAGAATTTCTTAGTAGCCTTTACTATTTCTGAATTGCATATAAGTTATACAACAAAATACTTATATTTAATTTGAAGGGGTTTTTTTTTTGTCTAGAAAAATAATTGTATTTTTATGTGAAATATTTTCATTTATAATTATGAAATATGCTACGTGTTATTCATGTGGATTATAGAAAATATTATGCTTATAGATTGTCTAAGTTAGTTTTCTTTTACTATGATAAAAAATGACCAAGTCAACTGGGGAGTGAACGGGATTATAGTGTTTTTCAATTCACAATTTATACTCCATCACTGAGAAACCTGGAGTTAGCTAATTAATCATAGAGCAGAGAATAATGCTGTGCACTGTTTGTTTCTTGCTTACTTTGTGTTTTGTTTTGTTTTGTATTTGTTTTTTTTGTTGTTTGTTTGTTTGTTTTTCTCATAGATTCTCAACCTGCTTTTAAAAAAACCTTGGGATCCCCTGCTCAGGGTGGGATATTCCAAAAAATGGCCTGGGCAGAGAAAGGAGCACTAGGAAAACATTTTTACCTAGTTTCTCTCCCTGCCTTTACTACTAACAACAAGTGTCCATAGGTCCAGAGGCCTGTAGCTTCTGGCCTCAAAGTAACTAAAAGTCAAGACAGGTGTGCATTATTATAGAAAGCAACCCTAATCTCTTACAAGAATAGGTGTTGCCCTAGTCGATGTTATTTCCCCTTGGCTATCTTCATGATAGACTCAGAGCTTCTGAGCCAACCTCCAACATCCTAGGAGAGTGTAGTTAGTGTGTTTATAATTATGTTTTAGGTCCTATGTTATAAATTAGAATACTTTAAAAGGTTGTTCATTGAATTTGTAATTCATTTAAATAATTCTCAACATAGAGATATTTCCTTTAGATGGTAAATCAATATGAAGATTGAAGAAAAAATATCTTAGCAAGTCACCACTAGTTTATTGTAAATAATTCTTAAAACTATGACTTTTTGGTATGCTCACATAATCATAAACAAGTACGAATGTATTGTGCTTACTTCCATGGAATACAAAATACACAGCAATTTTCTCAATTAAGCTTTTTTATACAGTTTTAAATGAGAAAAATTGTACCTAGTATTAAATTTCTCTGCTATATGAATTAAATATATCAATGACTTATTGAATTTCTTTTGTTTTGTTTGTTTTTACATTATTATTTATCAGTTTATTTATTGCAAATTTACAAAGAATAGCAATGCAGATACTATAATTGCAGTGTGAATATAACCCCATTGTGGTCAGAGAAAATTCTAATCCCTTTGCTTGTGGGGTAACAGCTGGAGGACCAGAAAATAAGAACAAATTCTATTACAGGAAAACTTATGAAAATCATCAGTACCCTTCAAAAAGAAAAGCAGCTGTTATATGCCTTATAAGTTAAGTTTCTTACTGTAGGAAGCCTCAGCTCGGTAGGCAGCCGCGGCCCCGTGCAGCCTCGGCCCCATAGGCAACCGAATCTCCATAAAGCCTCAGCTCTCTGTGAAGCCTCCGCTCTCCATGAGATGTAGGCAGCCGTGGCTCCCTGCCATTACAAGATGGCAGGGGGACTGGCTGGCTGTCAGAAAAGAGAGCCTAGTGCAGATGCGCAGCTCTCTTCAGGCTCTCCTCAGGCAATAGCCCCTCCCAAATATGCTAATGAGGCACTGCTTGTGGCACCAATGAATGGGCCACATGCAAATGAGGTGTAGCTTGGTGTACCAATCCTCATCCACTACGACACCCCACTCCCAGGAGAGTATAAAAGCAGCAGCTCTGCTGCTGTCAAGGGTCCTGGGAATCTACAATCAAGGCGCTCCTGAATAAAACTGATTGAGAAGATCCTGGTGGTGGTGTAACTTTCTTGCTGGTAGAGGGAGTCCCCCAGCAAGTGGTGTAGAGAACCCGGGAACCGAAGAAGATCTTCGTGGGAACTGAACTCTTCAGAAACTGAAGAAGATCTTCATGGGAACTGAACTCTTCAGGAACTGAAGATTATCTTTGTGGGATCAGAACTCATCAGCTAAGGAGAAGCGATACTGGTAAGTTACCGGGAATATTTTAGAGAGGTTATACTTCCCTATATTGTTGACAGCAAAAGGGAGGCTAGAACCTACTCTTAAATATTAAGGGGGAAGAAGAAAAGGGGATTTACCCCTCTCTCAAGGAATTGCAGTTTTCCAACCTCGACTCCTCTTCAGAAGAAGAGGTGGATGAGGAGGTTGTTAAAAATGAGACGGAGCGATACCATCTATATGATAAAGGGTATCAGCTCAAAAATAAAGCAAGAAAAGGTCAGAAGAAGATAAACCTCAGTAAAGTTCCCAGGTAAATGGGACAAGAGAAAGTTCTCTGGTAAGAGACAATAAAGAAAAGGAGTGCTGTTAGAAAAGCAGTAAGTAATCCTGGGCGCTTCCCATTCATACCCATTTTTTTTTTTTTTTGGCTCTTCAGGAGCTGCTTATATCAAAAAATTTAAAAATCAAACAATACACCCTTGAAAGGTTTTTGAAGGAATGTGATACCGTGGCCCCTGGGTTTGTGGTATTGGGAAGTCTTACTGTTCCCTGCTGGGACAAATTTGGCAGAGACCTAGATTTTGCCTGGAATCAGGGCACATTGAAAGCAGGTGTGAAACTAGAGTGGATGATATGGTTTTTCTTAGGATTTTTGGAACCAATAAATCTTTGCAATTGCCATCCACAGTCATGGAAAAGGAATATTTGTTTAATGTATCTTTGAAGGGTAGCTTTTGTTCTCCTATAAAAAGAGTGCATGTGGGATGCATAAGATGGTTTCTTTGGAATCAGGATGGAGTCCTGTGGCTTATTCCAAATATGGGCATCCCACAAGTAAAGCAGCACCTACTCATCCTAGGTGGAAAGCTCGATGCAGAGCTGAAAGAGAGTGGCTGTTCACCTGGACAGGATGTTAAGATTAATATCTATAGCTTTTTGAGATTATTTAGGAGCCAAAGTAGGAACAAAACAGATAGTGCCACAAAAGGTAGAGTTTAGGAAGCATAATTTGAGGACTTTAAATGATTTCCAAAGATTATTAGGTGACATTAATTGGGTTCGATTTTACCGGAAGATGCCGAGTTATGAATTAAAACCTTTCCATTACTATCTCTGTTTAATTCAGGTCATGGCTAGGTCCAGATCCAGTCATTTCACAGTCCACAGGAGTGGTTTGTGTTTTTCCTAGGGACAAAGAACCAATTTGGATACCTGAGAGACTGATACAAAGAGTGCCCTCTCCCTTGGAAGACGCAGCAGGAGTTGTCAGAGTATCTTCAAGGGAATTGGACTGCAGAGTTGGAATGACTTTCCCGGAAGCTCCTTATCTAGATTTCCATCCTGAATGGCACCAGAGTCGACCCTGTCACCTTGAGAGACATCACTTCTTGGCTGTCCAATGCCTTTTCCTTTCTAAAGAATGGGCCGGGATGCTACTTTGGGGTGTCCTGGTGTTTGCTGGTTGTGTACTTTGCCTCTGGCTGTTATGTCGTATGGGACCCACTCAGGCTTGGCAGAAGGCTGCCATTGTTCTAGCCCTGATGGCCATAGATGAGGGCATTTTGCCCGAGTTCTGGTTGGTCTCTCTTAAAAGTTTGTAATGATTTCTTAGCAGACGAATTTGCTGATACTTCCCCGGTTTAGGGACAGACCTAATGACTCCCACTATACCACCTCAAAGTAAGGAAACTCAATTTTGCTGACAGAGTGTCACAATACAGTAAAAAGATTTTACCACTGTTACAGCCAAGTCTGCCAGCCACGTGCTGGTGGCATCTCCTCCTACTCCAGATCTCTACAGAGACAGACTGGTGGTTGTGTCTGATGGTAGCCCGATTTCCTATCAGTCACTTGTCAAAGGCTGCTGCCTCAGGCCGGGTTGTTCGCTGACCAGATTTGTAGGACTTCATATTTAACTAATAAAGAAGGGGGAGATGTAGGAAGCCTCAGCTCGGTAGGCAGCTGTGGCCCCATGGAGATTCGGCTCGGTAGGCAGCCATGGCCCCGTGGAGCCTCGGCCCCGTAGGCAGCTGAATCTCCATGAAGCATCGGCTCTCCGTGAAGCCTCGGCTCTCCCTGAGATGTAGACAGCTGTGGCTCCCCGCCATTACAAGATGGCAGGGGACCGGCTGGCTGTTAGGGAAGAGAACCTAGTGCGCTTGCGCAGCTCTCTTCAGGCTCTCCTCAGGCAATAGCCCCTCCCAAATATGCTAATGAGGGGTGGCTTGTGGCACCAATGAATGGGCCACATGCAAATGAGGTGTAGCTTGGTGCACCAATCCACATCCACTAAGACACCACCACCCCCTCCCTGGGAGAGTATAAAAGCAGCAGCTCTGCTGCTGTCCAGGGTCCTGGGAATCTACTATCAAGGTGCTCCAGAATAAAGCTGACTGTGAAGATTCTGGTGGTGGAGTGTCTTTCTTGCTGGTCGAGGGAGATGCGCTGCATCTTACAAAACACACAAAGTCACATTCGTTCAATTACCTTGTTTATGAACATCTTCCAATATTTATTAGCTTATGCCTGTGGTTTTATTTATAATTAAAGTTCACATTTCAATACACTGTAATTGTATTTTACATGTATATTAGTGTAATTGCTTTTTGCTACCCTAAAACACTTGAAGAGAAAAAGCTTATTGCTAAAGATATCACATGTGTTAGATCAAGGATATGGATAATTCATGCTGTCCTTTACTCTGAAGCTTGATCCCCACTGCTACCATTTATAATGCTAGAATGTCTTCTGCATGCAACCAGAGGAGAAATTAATCATCTGAGTAGATAGGTCTTAAGCCTTAGAGATAAAATAATCTTTACCCTATAAAGATATATCCACTAGAGCAAAGGTGTTATGGATGTTATGGGAATAACCAAAGCCTTTCTAATTGAACCACATGGAAACTATACCTGGTACCACTAGAACTGTCAATAAACTTTGGCTACAGAGATCAAAAGCTCAAGAGTAAAACCCAACAACATTATTGTTCAAGGTGTACTTGATTTGAAACTCATATATAGTAACCTTTCCTTATACCTGTAGATTCGTTTATGTTACATATTTTAGCAGATCAACTTTTTGGCAACAAATAAAAATTCCACTCAGATATTAGTAAGTTCTCAAGGCCCAGGGGATAAGTTAATATACAGTGAACATGCCTAGATGGTATATTTATGTCATGTCACTTCCCTGCCTCCTAAGCATTATCTCAGACACACCAGAAGAGGGCATCTGGTCTCATTACAGATAGTTGTGAGCCACCATGTGCTTGCTAGGAACTGAACTCAGGACCTTTGGAAGAGCAGGCAGTGCTCTTAACTGCTAATCCATTTCTCCACCTCTAAGAATGATCTCAGAAGATGGGACAAATATATAATGAGAGCAATATATAATGGCAGTGGCCACATCAAGGCTGTTAACATACAAACTTCACAGTGGTATGAAAGCATAAACAGTGTCTGTACAATTTCAAGTCATACAAACTTCTTCCACATCTTTGGAAGTACTAGCTGAGAAGCTATAAACAATCCTTAACTTCCGGGAGAAGGAAGGTGAGGTTTGTTTTTTTTTTTTTTTTTGGGGGGGGGGGTAGGTCTTAGTGAACCTGTCTCCAGTAGATGTCTCCACATCCAAGTAGATAAGTAACACAGATTCATTTTTATTTGGGGATTTTATGGTTTTTTTTTATTATTTTATGTTTATTTTAAAGAGCACACAATTTGGGCTAGTAGACAATGAGGAGGAGAGTGATGTTCTCAAAGCACATTTTATAAGATTATCATAAAATGAATAAAATATTTTAAGTAAAACTACATATGGGAACTTTATATATTATTTTTATTCTGTGTATATGATATACACTATTGACAGCAAAATAATCTCTAAATTATACCCTGATAATTTGTCCTTTTCTGAAAAATATAAAAGTTATAATGTGGTAGCCACATCACAACTCTTCATCTTCATATCACAAAAGCTTTTTTTGAAAGTGTAAAAACTTTACTGTTTTGTACATCAGTTCCCTACCACCTGATCACATAAACACTTCAACAAACCTAATGAAGAAGAAAACATTTGATTGCATTGGAAAGAATACATATCCACATGGGGACAGAGTAAGGATTTTATAGTTACAAATATGTTTTCCTATTGAATTTTCACCTGCTTAAAGCTCAGCCAAATTGTGCTTAGTTGGGCCAGTTCTATTTTCCATTTTCTTTGTGAATTAAAAGAAAAATAAATGTGCAATTGAGCTTAGACAACAGATGGTCTGAAATAGGTGTAAACATATGGTACCATATGTCTGAATGGCACTTTCAAAAAGTACTTGGCACTGGTAAAATATTTCACTTTCAATAGACATATGAATATACATACACTAAAACAATTAAAGATAAAGTGGCAGACTCATGCCTCACCAATCATAGAAGTGTGTGGCTGGAGACTTGATTTTCTACACTATCAGAAAAGTAGCACAGTTTCCTTTTCCAACATTTTAGGCACAGAAAATTAAAGGCCACATGGATGAAAGATCCTGTAGAGAATTTTGTCCTTTTGACAGGCAGTTAAATATATTTGTAATGGATTCTCTACCTGGATTCCAAACTTTCTGGAGAACTTGTGTGAAGAATTCAGAATTTTTAAACTTTCTTTTCTCATTTCCCCTATTTATTTATATTGTCCTTCTCTCCTTATTCCAAGATATTCAGTCCAAGATATTCAGTACTCTAAAAATAATTTTGGTTAAAATGAAATGAGCATCATTATCACACTGTCAAGAATATTAAAACTTCTTCAGTATCATGAGAGATATGATATATGATGTACTAGAACAAACAGCATCAAGTGACCCAAATTTTTCATCTTAGAAAACTTGAATCATTAGTCCTATTTCTTTAAAACCTTGAAAGGTATAATCAGTACACACACAAAACCTCCACAAAGGTTAGGCTTCTTAGGAAACAATATATATCAAAATAATATATATGAAATAATTGAAAGTTAAAATACTTTAACTTGCATATCTGTACTATTGGAAATGTATTAGTAATATTTGTCTAATGAATAGAAAATGAATGCAAATAAAACTATGTTTTTAAAGATAGAACATTAAAATGTAACCAGATACAAGTATATATATTTTTAAATTTTATTAGTTTATTAATGCACACACATATATACCAGATTTATTTCTTTCTTTTTTATATTGAATATTTTATTTATTTACATTTCAAATGTTATCACTTTCCTGGTTTCCCCTATCCCATTCCCCCTCCCCATAATTCTATGAGGTGTTGCCCCATCCACCTACCCACTCCTGCCTCCCTGCCCAGGCATTCTCCTACACTGGCTTGTGGAGCCTTCACAGGACAAAGGGACTCTCCTCTCATAGATGCAATTCAAGACCATCCTCTCCTACATATGCAGCTGGATCCATGGGTCCCTCCATGTATAGTCCTTGGTGGTTTTGTCCCTGGGAGCTGTTGGAGGATCTGGTTGGTTGATATTGTTGTTTCTCCTATGGGTTTGCAAACCCCTTCAGCTCCTTCAGTTCCTTCTCTAACTCCTCTATTAGGGACCTGGAGCTCAGTTCAATGGTTGGCTGTGAACATCCGCCTCTGTATTTGTAAGGCTCTGGCAGGGCCTCTCAGTAGACACCCATATCAGGCTCCTGTCAGCATGCACTTCTTGCCATCTGCAATATTGTCTGGATATGGTATCTGCATATGGGATGAATCCCAGGTGGAACAGCCTCGGGATGGCCTTTCCTTCAGTCTCTGCTCCACACTTTGTCCCTGTATATCCTTTAGACAGGAGCCATTCTGGGTTCAAAATTTGGAGATGAGTGGGTAGCCCCATCCCCCAACCAAGGACCTTGCCTAACATCTGGATATGGTCTCTACAGATTCTCCCTCTCCTTTCTTGGGCTTTTCAGCTAATCTCCTCCCTGTTGGGTGCTGGGAGCATCTTGATTTCCTGACATCTGGAACTTGCTGGTTCCTACCCCCATCTCCCATCTCCCATTGCTTCACATCTCTGTACGAATCCTGAATTATTGATTGTCCCTGGAGTTGGCATGGATGGTAATTTCTAATGGCAGCTTTCACAGAAAATTTAAGAAAAAAGTAGCACCTCCACTCTTTCACGATGTCAGTAGTCTAGTTTGATGGTGGGGCATCAGGTAAGGTTTAAAACATGTCCTTTTGCTTTTGTGCTCAGCTGGAGCTCCATCTGCAGTGCAGGCTTGTCTTATTTGGCAGCAGGCATCTGGGTCAGTGGACTCAATCTCTCAGCATCTCCGTGGGATTCCAGGTCGAGTGAGTTGCGGTGGCCAGATCTGGGTTTTTAAGCTACTCTTAACCAATCATAATTAAGGCATTCACACATTACTTCATTGGGTATTTATCTTACTTCATCTTTATCACACTCACAAACACACACTCTAGGCTTGGTTTCCATGGTTACATTCATCCATGATATCCTTTCTTCATCTTGTTCCTTACATATCATATTGTCTTTGCTCCTGGGTTCTCGGATTAAAAGTGTGTGCCACTGCCCCCTCTAGGAATAAACTTTCTTAACTCCTTTGACTTATTTGTCACTTCAGAACACTACACAAAGCATCAAAAGTGTTGGATGGTGGGTGGCCCAGGTGCACCCAATGTCTCTTTCCATTATCAAGGCATCAACTCCTTCATGCAATAAGAAGGGATGAAATATTAAACAAACAAACAAACAAACAAACAAACAAACAAAACATGATTCAGAAATGTAGTGGAAGTTCATGGTATCTTTAAGGACACATGGTATCTTTAAAGCATATGATAAAACATATATATATATATATATATATATATATATATATATATATATATATTTTTTTTTTTTTTAATCAAATTGACCAAGCCAGCTTGATCACTTAAGAGGGTTTTGAGGATGGGAGTCAGGATTGAAAGGGAAAAGACAATTAAACATCATTATAACACGACTCCAGCCAGTTCTGAGGCTGAAGCGGGTTTTGTTTGTTTGTTTGTTTGTTTGTTTTTTCCAGTCTGCTTTTATATCATTCTAGGTACATACAAAGACTATGGTCATTCCTAAGGCATAAACAGAGTAGTTAAGGAACAAACAAAGCATGCACAAAGGTCCCATGGTTACTGTATTCAGGATCTGAAGATCTATCAAAATACAAAGATATTGCTAAGCTATATTATCATCTTGAGCCTACTTTTTTGTCCTAGCATAATGTCAAATTCCTGCCAAATTCCTAGGAAGCCCCAAAAGCTCTCCACATTAAATTTCTATGACTTAAAAACTCAAAATTTAAATAAAATTTTATCCCACTAAACTCAAGGGCATAATATATATACAGAATATCTAATGCAGGATTATGTAGGCCCTGTGTGCAATGCTTCAGTCACTTAGAGTTCAGTTGGTGAGTTGAGACCCCATTAGGGGTCACATAGGCGATATCCTGTGATATGTACATTATAAAACATGCAATAGCAAAATACAATTATGACATAGTCACAAAACAATTCTTGGGTTGTGTGTGATCATAACATAGGAAACTGTATTAAAGGGTTGTTGCATTAGGAAGGTTCAGAGCCACTGCATTAGAGGCTCTTGTCTTTTGTTGTTGTTGTTTGTTTGTTTGTTTGTTAGTTTTGTTTGTTGTTGTTGTTGTTTTGCTTTGTTTTGTTTTTGGTTTCCTTCTTTGCCTCTGCCTTTTTCAGTCTCTCTGAGTCTTCTTCCACAGCTTATTTCCTGAGCTCTGAGGTGAGGGTTTTGATGGAGACATCCCGCATATGGTTAAGTGTTTCAAGTTCTTTCACTTTGCATAATGTCTGTCAGTGGGCCTACACTTCCCATCTCAATGGGAAAGATTGTTTGATGATAGCTGAACAAAGCACTGATCTATATGTATTGCAGAATATCATTAAGAATTAGGAAAAGTGTTTACATTTTTATTCTTTTCTAGACCAGTGTTATTTGGTTTTCCCCTAGTTCCTGAGTAATCTAGTCTCAGGTTATTAATAACCCAAACAATGTTTGGTAGGGTTTTTATATCATGTAATGGCCCTTAGTTCGAAATAGTTATGGATTGGTTACTCCTATAAGCATTGTACCACCATTATGTCTTGTAAGTAAAACATTGCTTTCCACAAATTGACAGCAAGTGCCTTGCTTTATTGTCTCCATGTTGTTGAATATGGATTTGTTGAGCTGGTACCTACATAGAGCTTTCACCTCTATGTTCCAGCATCTTTCATACAAGAAGATACTCCCCTTGATATCAAAAGATAAGTCAATCTTATGAAGAAATAATCACTTAAAGTAGATTTCACAATTGAAAATAAAAATTCATCACATAGAATGACAGGATGTAAGTAAAATTAGCTTTATAAAGGAAATACAGATGACATCCAATCATTATCTTAAAAATAACATAGTAACAAAATAACATTATCATGATATCATAATAATATGATAATATAATTCAAAGATGTAAAGACAATTATGTTTCATATATATATATGCAATGAATATGTGTTATTGGACTGTCTAACCCAACGGGTATATATATATATATATATATATATATATATATATATATATATAATTAAACCCTTACAGTTAAGACAATGAAAGGAAGAGAGAACAGAAAGATTGTAAGTGACAGAGTTCAGATCAACTGGGACTAAAACTTTTCCTCAAGGATTACATTGAACATGCACCCATAAAATCTTCAACGATGTGCTTGTCCAACATGAATAACATGGTCTCAGCTATGAACATCTATGTTTGCTAAAAGAAAAAAAATACTTTCATACAGAGACAAGCTGTCTCACAGTAAGTTAAGTTACAAGTGATTAGCCCCAAATACACAAAAATACAAAGAATTACAATATATCAATATATTAAATATACATTTATCCATAAACAAAAATATATTTTATGTGTATATTTATGTATATGTATATAATATAGTTTAAGATTACTTATACCCTTTAAATATATTCCTGTTACCTTCTTGCCTTTTTTATGTACAGAAAAATTATTTTACTTCTAGACACACTTTCAAGATAAGCATGATAAATACCTCTATTTCTTTGTTTTTGATTTGTACTTACTAGTTTTATGCTAACTTTACTCAAACTAGAGTTATTTTGAAAGTGAGTATTATTTATTATTGAGAAAATATGTCAATAAGATTGGCTAACAGACACATGTATAAGGTACTTATTAGTGATTGATATGTAAGAGCTCGACAAATTTTATTTGCATAATACTCCTCCTTCACAGTCTCTACATCAGTTTCTGCCTTGACCACATGATCTGACTTCTTCAGATGATGTACTATAAGATATTAGTTGACCTAAATCCTTCTCCACAAGATGCTTTGGTTGTGGTGTTTTAGCATGCCAATAGAAACGATAAATAATCTTACTAAGATATATGACAAAGAAAATGGGCATGATACACACACACAAACACAAAAATGTACCCGTAGTTTTCCTCAACACAAGTTAATATTCATGGAAATATAAATATAGTAAAAGGATATAACAGGTGAAGCTTAAAACTATTAAAGAAAAATTATAGCATATAAAAGTTTAAATTTACTGAGTGATTGCTTCAGATATTTGCATTTCATTAAACATTTTATCATTTATATGTGACACAACTAAAACATTATGCATATAAACTTGTGATTTGTGTTGTTGTTCTTCTATATTTTACATTGAGAAATGATTTTTCAGATTGATGTGGTGTGTAAATAGACAATCTGCTACAATGACTGATAGAGTTAAGGTATTAGTGCTTGTACTTTGATTTATATAAGCAATAATTGATTTTCTTGATGAATATTTCAGTGCTTAGATTTTGAATTTTTAATAGTATGTTGATATATTGTTTTATAGAATTAATTTAGTATTAGTGAACATGCAGATATGTTTAATATATTACAAATAAATGACATATCTAAAACTACAACTGGACTTAGGAACATAAACTCTTCCACTTTATGCATATGATACAAAATTTCAGTTTATGAACAATTAGAGAAAAAGCATGAATGAAGAAAAATATTTAATTATACCTCGATAAAAAACATTTACTTGATTAGATATTTGTGTCAAATTTAAAATCTTATTTTTGATACTGAAGATTTTCTTCTGACAAGTTATATAGAAAAATTAAAAATGAACCCTGATAATGTGGTCCTCAATATCTGATTAAAATATCATTATGGCTCTTTAAGTTTTCACATTTCTTACTCTCTAGCCTTCCTTCTCTCTCTACCTTCCACCTTCTCTCTCTTTCCCCCTGCCTTTCTACAATAAAGCTCTAAAAATCATACAAAATAAAATAAAATAAAATATCATTATGGTTCAAGATTTAAGTAGGGAAACATCAGCGAGAGATCTTACAAATTTTATTTTCAGAATGTTTATTATACTTACACATATTTAGTCTATATATAAAGCTCTCATTGCTTGTTAATTTGTTTCTTTCATTTCTGAGCCAATACTTGTTACTAGTGAGTAAGAAGACTTCTCTCAACCATCGTGTTGCAGATAAACAAGGCAAGCCAATCAGAGGAAAAGACTTTCAATAGCAAGAAAAAGATTCAGTGAGATACCAGTTCCCCCTCTGAGGAGTCCTACAGAAACACAAGCTGTAACATATTAGTGAAGGACTGGTGCAGCCCCATGGAGGCCCTGTGGGTGCAGCTACAGTTCCTTAGTGCCCATATGAACCCTACTTATTTGATTCACTGGGCCATGTTTTCCATGTCTCTTCCATGCCCTCTGATCTCTATCACCTTACTTCCCCCCTTTCCTCAGAGATACCTGATCTAAAGGAGAAACCTCATCGAGACCTTAACCTTAGACTCTCTGTCCCACCTTACTATGTTAAAGAATAGTATAATTTGTCATGCCTAGAAAACTTTGTCCTTGTTGATTTGCCTTTCCTTCCTAAACTCTGATAAACACTTTCATTTATACAATTTTAAGATATGAGCTGGTTTCAGGTTCATGACTAGGAACATTTTGTCTTTATATAATGGTTTTCTTCTACTTAATGTTAACGTTACCAGTTTTTAAAATTAATTCTTTGTTGTACAGATGTAGATGAAGATGAGAATTTATAAATAAAGAAGTGTCAATAGTGTATAAGATGTTAGGAAACTGAAATGGAGTATGTATTCAGATTACATATATATATATATATATATATATATATATATATATATATATATATAT
>LR753447.1:198563-228215 GCA_902729485.2 Mus minutoides
ATAGTAGTTTATTCAAGTATAAGGAGGAAATTGCAAGGGACTGTTTAAGGGGCAGGAAACATTGTGGAAAAGGTGACAGCAAAAAAAAAAAAGTGACAGGAGGAAGATAAAAGCATCAAGATGTGTGCAGTCCCATCCGGGACACACAGCACAATCACCGACACCATGAATCTATTCTGTGTTTAACCATATAGAGCACACACAAGACAAACGTTGTCAATAATTATTCATGGAAGGATTAGGGGTCACAAGGCCATAAATGTTACTAGTGAACTATTGGCTTTTGATAGTTTCTAGAAATGGGAGAATCCTACTACCCACTGTATACCAACTCCTGAGTCTATCAAAGTCTACTAGAAAGCCACAAGTTCATGGTCAGTTAGATTACCCCGATGAATCTCAGTGTGTCACGAAACAACAACATAATAATGTAAGAAAGATTTTAAAGGAAGCAGAGGCTGTAGATAAGGCAGTAGGAGAAAAGATTAGAATGTATAATGAGAGTGTTCAGTACATTTTACTTACATATGAACTTGTCAAATAAATTTAATAATATAATTTTAAGGCAATAAAGCAAATATAAATCCATGTTAATGTTGAGACGAAATAAAGCCATGAGGATAATAGTGGTTATAATGATTATGGTCTTTTGCCTAAGTGCTCTGGATATATATTAATTGAATTAAGCATGGTTATCTTAAAGAGAAATATACTGACACTTTTGTCAGGAAACACAAAAGTTGATATTTTTCTGATGGCTCATTTCCTCTTTGAATAGTTAGAAAATTGTTATCAATATACAACTACATGTTTGAAAGCAATTTTAATCAACAATCACAAATTAGTTTGTAAAGTACAACATTGTACAATTGGAAAGTACATAAGAATTCAATAGGAGTTAGTAAGAGAGGTGCTTAGTGTCAGATGAAACACGGGAGTTTCAGATGAAATTACTTTTTAAGGTTATAGTCAAGAAAAGGCTAAGCAATTTTCTACAAACGATTATTATTGACTGCTCCAATTGTAGCATGTTTTAAAGAGAAATTTATAAGTCTGCTTTAATTTTCTGGTTTTTCAGTTTATAGCCTACCACTCTCTGTATCTGATTTCTATTAAGGCAGGACATGGAGAGCTTTGTAGATTTTCAGATACCAATAAAATGAGTTTAGACTTTATTGTTAATACAGACATGACACATTGCAATACCTATACCAGGAAAAGGGATTTATTTATGTTCATTGGACTTTTGGTTTCTTACTTTTATTTCAAAAATTTACTTTTCCTTTATAGATTTAAATATGTCATTGTAATTCTAATGGCACAGTTATAAAAATGCATCGAAAATACTAATTGATGCAAGTCAGTGCAAAGTATTATAAAATGTGCAGTTTTGTGTAACTTAAATACATACCTTTACATCCATAGATAAGTGTACCTTTCACCTTTCATCCGAGAGGTACTGCAGTTTCGAATTTCAGGTAACAATTGATCATGGAGTGCTGACACACAGTCGATACATATATAAAATATCTGCTAAACCTAAGGCTCAGTGTACTTATAGGGGACAGAAGCATTTTAATAACCAGAGGAATAGGACATTTGCTAGGAAATAGTGTCTTCTTGATGGGACAGTGAAAATGCACACATAAACTAGGAACAGTTTGACTACCTATGTAAGACCCAAGAAATGGCAACATGGTGTGATAGAATAATGTGGGTTCAGGAATTCCCAGTGTCTCACTACTACATGAAGAACTATTAGGCAGTTAATAACTGCTAAGAAATAGAGAGACTTTTTTTTTCAAGGAACTAAAATCTTAAATGTTTTCCTACTCTAGGTGATAAACCCTAAGAAAATATGCATACAAGCAACACTAAAAACTGAACAAATTTTTTTGTAAATGCATCCACGTACATATGTGATTGTATATTGTGCTTAGATATTTCTGTGTGCATGTGATGTATGTGTGAGTATTCATGCATGCATGTGTACTTAAAGATATAACAATAATAAATAAGAAAGGTCATGAATTTGTAAGAAAGATAGGGTCTGAGGAGGAACTGGAGGGAGAAGCAGAATGGATGCAAATTATGTAAACTTATATTTGAAATTTGCAACATTAGAATTAAATTAAAATTTGAAGTTTGGAAAAATTAAAAGTGAAAGAAAATAATTACAATTTATAAAAGTTATATTTTATTAATATAGCTTTTTCATGAAAGATATTAGTCAAATATAATCATAATAAGCAATATTATTCCTCAGATAAATGTGTAGTATTTGTTGGTTATACAAATGTGATGTGATGTGAGTGTGTGTGTGTGTGTGTGTGTGTGTGTGTGTGTGTATAAAAACAAATTATGGGATTTGAGGATTTAACTACATAGGAGAAAACCAAATTGCCTAGCATGTGCAAAGCTCTAGATTCATTCTGAAACTGTGAAGAATCAAAGCAAAAAAGGCAAAATAGAATCTCAGATACATAGGTGATACATAATTTATCTGTGGTCTAATAAGTTTATTCTGTGGGCTGAGGATTCAAAGAAACATGTAATCTTTATTAAACTTTTGTTTCCAATGAATTCATTGAGGAGTGAATAACAAAATAAAATATTTTAAAATAATAGTTACTAATTCTCAAAATAAAGTTTTTCATTTTTATTTTTTGAGAGAAACTTTTTATAGTATTATCATATCAAGATACCTAAATGTAAATTCATTCATTAAAATTTAATTAAAGTATAAGTTTAGGAGATTATATGTATGACTATGAAATTTTAATATGTGTACATATTATAAAATATTTAAATAATGTTAAATATCAAATTATCTAATGTTTATGAGTGAATATAATGCCAATTTCTTTATTTATATATTCTTTCAGATTAATTGATTTGGGGAAAATGCCTTGAGTGGTTTTTTTGTTGTTATTGTTGTTGTTGAAAAAAATCTAGAATGATATTCTTTGAGATACTTGAGAAGAGTTACAGTTTATCATATTCTGATTTCTAAAGGCTGTATACACTTATTTTCTTACATCCAAACACCTTATATACTACCCAAACACCCACCTCCTAAGAGCTTCCTTGTGGATTACCAGACCTGACTTATCTGATTATCCCCTGAATAATTTCTTGTTCTGAAGATATTTAATTTGTCCTCAAAGTTTTACATTTCCAAAGAGAAAATAGAACATGAATATGTTTCAGTGTCCACTGATAATATAATATACAGAAACCTGGAATAAATTTCAGCCACTTTGTAAATATATTAATATTACATCTGAATAGGTGAATCAGCAAATGATAAAACATAATTGTGATTTTTATTTCTTTGGATGGAGGGATGAGATATGAGACATGCCTATACAAGTTGTGCAAATACCTTATACAAATTTATGTTTAGTAACTTATATGTGAATTATTTATTCATGCAATACAGTATTAGATAATATATATATATATATATATATATATATATATATATATATAACAGTATAATGGCAGTGTTTTGAAGTTACATACCATTTCCAAGGAGAATTTGCCTTTGGGACATATATTTTTTAAAATTTAATCAATCCTATATCTTGTTCATCAGTTCAGAAACTACCAAGTACTTGATTTTTACCTCCTGCATAATTCTCAGGTATTTATATTGATTTTTGAAGTCTTTTGGAATAAATGTAAGTATATTATGAAAAATTTTATTTGTTTTAGTGCCTTCAATCTTCCAAAACAATGATTTAGATTTTGAATCATATAGTCATTAGTGTTGTCAGAATTGAGATGAAATTTTCTGGTGCTTCTGGTGATTAAATGCAAAAGTCTCCATTTTTCTCAGGCTAAGACTATTATATTTCTCTATTTAGGAAATGAATCCTTGGTCAGGTTCTGCAAGATGTTTCTATGTAAAGCCTGAAACCTTAAGAAAGATTATAGATAGAGCACTGTTATTATTGACATTCTTGATGTTAGGATATGAACAGGTAGCCTTTAATTTACTCTTTATAAATCTGTCCATATATTTTAACCAGTAAAAATTATTTTAACTTCATGTCTAAATATACAACTACATTTTAGTATTTATCTTATATAAAAGTCCAGGTAACAGAATGAATAAGAACTAACATTCAATTGTTCATAGAGTGGTAACTTTTTTAAAGGGCTTGTTTTGAAACAAAATGTGGTTTAAAGAAAATATCTACCCATGCTGTTTCTAGTCCTTCCTAATCTACTAAGCTTAAGTAAGGATTTGTCTTTGACTCCTTAATATATCCTTCGCAGAACAATTCAAAATATCCAGGGCATTATCATCTAGACCTTATTTTATTTACTGCTTAAGCTAGAAATTGGCATTGTTATCTGAGTCTGTGGATAGAGGTCCAACTCTGAAAGTCAGAATAAATTAGTTCTGAGCCCTTTCCTCAGATATCAAATTCCAGAGTAGGAGTGGAAAAGGAAGAAGGTAATTAAATCAACATTTCTCCATTGTAAATATTCCATTTTGCAGGCATATCAGGCAATATTTCAAATTCCTGATAAGAAATTCCAGAATATAAAATGATATATAAGTGTATGGGGTGGGGATTGCATATGTAATCAATCAGTCTTAGCCAAACCATGGCCACAAACATCAGAAAATATTCTATTCTCAGATGCTCTCATTTTTTAAACGTTTAAATCCTCCCTTAAATGTGTTGATGATAACCTAAGTTTTGTAGATGCTAGGTTTCTTTTGAGAAAAGATCATTACTTTCTTTCTTGAGGCAGCAACCCACTTTCTTAAAAATGTGTTTGCTCTTGCTTTGAAAGGCAGTTTGTTCCCATCCAGAAATAAGTGCTTTGAAATTATGGCAAGATGTATCTTCATAGTATCTCTGTTCCTGGAAAAGAATGTGACTACAAAATAAGAACAAAGGCTGGTGATAGCTGTTTGTTCTGGGGATACTAAACAAAAATATGACATTTTCCAATGACTTTTATACTATTTGTATTAGTCTTCACATAGACCAGGGACATATATAGGTCAATTTAGGGCTTATTACCCTGATATCACCAGCTTTTAAAACACTCACTTATTAAATTACTCACATGAGTGAGTGAATAATTGATGTGCAGGGATAAAAGATGGAGAAGATTTTGAGGGAAGATCAACCAATGACTGTCCCAGCTTAAGACACACACCATGAGTGAGAGTCAACACCTGACACTATTCTGATGTAGTTGAAGACAGGAGCATAACATAACTCATCAGAGACACTCACCTAGAAACTGGTGGAAACTGGTACAAAGACTATGAAAGAGAAGGAAGGATTGAAGGAGCCAGCGAGTTCAAGAACACCACAAGAAAACATACAGAATCAACTAACTCATGCTCCTAGGGGCCTCATAGAAACTGAAAAGCCAATGAGATCACCTGAATGGGAGAGACCCAGGCCCTCTGAACATATATAACAATTGTGCAGCTGGGTTACCATGGAGGACTCCTAAATCAAGTTTTGTTCTCTCTGATTATATTGCCTGCCTTTGGATTCCTTTCTTCTAACTGGGCTGCTTTATCTCAATAGGAACAGATGCAAGTGGTCTTACTAATATTTGATATGCCAAGACTGGTTAATATTCATAGGAGGCCTCCACTTTTCTGAGAAGAGGAAGAGGGGTGGATTGGAGTAAGGAGGGTGTTGCCTTGATTATTAAGTCTACCATTTTCATGATAGCCTTCTGAGCTCAGCACAAAACTCCCTTTACCAGCATGATTCTCTAACCATGTCTGGGGATCTTGAAACTCCTATACCTTTTGCCTTTGGAATGTCACTTAGCCTTAGTGAGATTATAGGTTCAGCTTACTTTCTTCTAATAAGAACTCATTCAGCAAGCACCTAAGATTCCTGGAATGCCTCCTCAAGCTAATGAGGTATCTCAGTGCCTTAGCCTACAGCCAATGACCTTTACCTGACCTGTATATTCCTACACCTTCCCCAAACTATATGAGCCTTGTTATATAACCCACTAAAGTTAATCTGTGTCAGTGAAGCTTGTCCTAGTGTGTGATTAGCATTTATACTGAGTCATCTGAAACTGTATTCATCAACTCTGATCTCTTTGCCATTATGGACCAGTGACCAAAGACCCCCATGTAAAGGAGAGGGATGACCAAAGAGGGGTGGTGAAAGAGAGGGACTAGGAGGAATGGAGTGAGGGGAAGTTGTGATTGGGATATAAATAAATAATTTTTAAAATGCGTTTATACTTTGTAAGGAAGTATTTTCATTTTGGTATTTTCTGTTCTTTTTCTTTTAATTATTTTTTTCCAGACTTCTTAGAGAAGGAAAATGGTTCCAAACTTGGTTCCCAACTTGCCCTGGCACCTCAAGTTTCATTTAGGACTAAGGACATCTTCTCCTATTGAGGCCAGTCAAGGCAGCTAGGCTATGGCAAAGGGATGCAAATGCAGACAAAAGAGCCTGAATCATACCCAGCCATTTCTCCAATTGTTTGGAAAACCACCTCTTCATCTATTACATATGTATAAGGGGACTAGGTCCAGTTCATGCATGCTTTTCCATTGGTATCTCAGTCCCTGTGAGCCACATGAGCCTATGTTAGTTGTTTCTGAAACTCTTATTGTGGTTTTCTTGACCACTTCAACTCCCTATGTCCTACCGAGGAGTTTTCCAGAAGACTTCATGAGTAGTGCCTAATGTTTGGCTGTAGGTTGCTACCTCTGCTTCTAAGAACTTTTGAAATTTTTGTTAGTGGTTTTTATACATATCTGTGATGTTTTAGCAAAGCTGCTGCCCATTCTCTCCTCTCCAATTTCTTTTTCTATCCTCCATCACAGTTTTACTCTTCCAACTTCATGTACTCTGCCTTTCTTTATAAAACCAGATTCCATTTACTGCTGCCTTGATATTCAAATGGGTAGAGCTGTCTCTTGAAGCATGGTTAGTTACTAATAGCTCTCTCCCTGTAGAAGAATGCCTCACCTTCCCCTGGTAGCCAATAATTACCAATAGCTTCTCATCTAAGAGTGGGATTTTATAGCTACTTTGCCTTCCATGCTTCAGTTTTGCAGGGTTTGGTATGCATGACTTGTACATGCACTTATAGCCATCACATTGCACATGTGGATAATTGTTTTGTTTTTGTTTTTTATCTGAAAAACTCTGTAACTCTAAGGTTCCCCACTATTCCTAACATGTAAAACCTTTCCACATATTCTTCTTATATTATGGGTGAGCAGATATGATAGAGATCCAAGTGCTCTTCTATGTGCATACCAAGTATTGTGGATCTATTAAACAAAAAATTCAACATACCTGTTAAGAATTGAGAGACACATTTATCTGTGAATTTAAATATAAGCCATTAGAAGATAGACACTATCATTGTTCACTAACAATTGATGGAATAATTTTCATTCAGCTCTTATGAATTAAAAAGCTATGTGTTGTTGGTCCAGTAAGCAATAAATAAAAGACATGAAGTCCATCTTGGAGAACTCACTTTAAATTTGTCTGCCATTCACTAAAAATCTTGCCAATATTGCCATAGTGGGATACTTTCCATGGATGAATTTGCTGTAGAGTATGTATAGCAAATGACATAATCACATGACGTCACAGGATGGGGGCTTACTTTACTTTTTCTGATAGAGAGCTGATGTATAGATTATACAAATTATTCAAAAATTTTAAACACACAAAAAATAAGAGTCCAGCATGAATGTCTAAGATAATACAACAGATTTAAAACAAACACTTGCATGGAGAAAATAGATCACTTGTTCAAGAATGTTTGGAGCCCAAACCCATGCAGTTATTATGGAAAACAGTGCTGAAGTTCCCCCAAAATGTAGAAATATATCTACCATCCAATCCAAATATACCACTCGTAGGAATATTTCCTAAGGACTCTATATCTTACTGATACTTGCTCAACTATTCATTGACATTCTCTTCACAATAGCAAGGAAATTTGAAATAGTTTACATTTTCATCATTTGATGAATGGATAACAAAAAATGGGTACATGTAGGTGAGACTATTATTAAGAAGAACATAACGTAGTAAGTTTGAAGATAGAAAAGGTAATAATAAAACAAGAATTAGAGAGGGGAGGAGATGGTAGTATAGAGGAGTAAAACACAAAGTCTAAAATCCTTTAAAGTACCTATGGAAAGCCACCACCACAGTAGCTTCTAAAATACGTAAAGTCCAATGAAGTGGAGTTAACTTATGAGAGAGGGACAAAATTTCCACCACATAATATAGGCTTTCAAACAACAAGCCCAATGTGAGATATGGTTGATCCAATTTTGAAGTGTGTATCAGTTCAAATGGGTGTTCAGAAGCCCACAGATTTCATGGATTATCTTCAAGGTAATTGTACCATTGCTTGTATCTAAGATTTCCTTTTAAGGTGCAATCATCATTTAGATATTTTTCTGTGATAGTGGTAATATTTTAGTTAATGAATACATATTAATGAGTAAAGTTCTAGTAGTTATATCGTTTTATATACATTAGTGAACTGACATACGTTTAAAAATTTGTTTATAGGTTATTTTATTTCTTTACATTTCGAATGTTATCCCCCTTCCCAGTTTCCCCTCTGTATACCCCCTCTGTATCCTCCCTCCCTCTGCTTCTGTAAAGATGCTTCTCAGCACCCATCCACTCCTGCCTCACTGCCCTAGTGTTCACCCATGCGGGTTCTTTGAATTGTAAATGTTTTTGTAATTTTACATTTCATGAAAACTTTATCCAAATTTTGGTAGTAAAACTGATATTCAAATACTAATGAATTTTACTAAACAATGGTTTCACTTGTTAAGGTATGTTTAGTTAATATATTATATAAAATCCAAAAATCCTAATTGATTATATCAATTGCTTATTAGTTTACTGCATATCATTATACTATTCACAACATAAAGGGTATAGAGTAATGAAAAATACAGAAATACTATTTCAAATTTCATATATAAAAATTATTTATAGTATTACTTCTATGAAATTATGATATAATTAAGTAATTAAAGAACATTCTCTTTAGAGGAAATAATAATGGATATTAAGGTATAATCTAATCAAATGTATTTTTTTTTTTTTTTTGAGATAGGGTCTCTCTGTATAGCCCTCACTGCCCTGGAACTCACTATGTAGACCAGCCTGTACTTGAACTCAGAAATCTGCCTGCATCTGCCTCCCAAGTACTGGGATTAAAGGCGTATTCCACCATGCCTGGCTTAATCAAATGTATACATTTTCAAAAATTACTGAGACATAAATAAAAGTAAAGTAAATGAAAATTCAAAAAAATTCAGTATTCTCCCCAAAAGTACACACCAACTAAAGAAGTTGCTCTTTTGAAACATTTTGCATAATAGAAAGTCACTAGAATAAAGAGGGAAAGTATTTTCAATATCTAGTGGACCCAGAATCAATAAAGCATCAGGAAATCTGGCTTTACTGTATGCTGCTTCTGAGTAACAAAAGCAATTCATAGACTGAAAAGAAATTGTGGTGCATTGGCTGCGTAAACAAATTGCAGGGAAAATAATGCAAGGTTCACATTTGAAGATGTCGGTGTTTTGTCTGAAGTTAAATGCACTGAAGCCTATTGCATTTGTGTTTTATTAAGTAGCTTTAAATGGGACTATAAGGCACTTTGTTCTCACTTTATGGGGTTCCCTAGAGACATTCTATTGTTGCAAAACGATCTGTCTCGTAACATTGTTCAGTAAATTTGCACTTACTACAATAAGAGAAATAAGGAAGATTTTGGACTATGCTTAAGAAGAAAGGAAGCAATTATTTTGTACTTGATTTCTGTAATAAGAAAATGAAAAAAATGATCCATTACATAATTATTATACTCGTTTATGTCCTTAGTCATAGAGGGATTAAAACTTGATATTTAGAGTTAAGAAAAAATATATCAACACTCTAGAAACATACCTGAGACTCAAAAGTTTTTTTTTTTAAGAAATGTATTTATTTTATGTGTATAGAGTACACTGTGACTGTCTTGCTCACTTGTAATCCTAAAAACAATATCTCAAATAATATATATACCATAAAAGAATATAGTGCACTGAAATGTTTTTTTCTTATATGAACCAGGTAAAAGTAAGTAAAATAATAATAATAATTGGTAACTATCCTAATTATTATTGCCTAAAAAAAGGAAAGAACTGACTTTAGTCAAGTCCTCCTCACAGAGTAGCTAAGTTATTAAAGACAAGAGACATGGCTGTTCTTTCCTTTGTTCATATCAGTAATTAGTGAAAAAACAGCCACACTCCCCTGTCCCCTGGAGTATAATCCTTTGCAATATTATTATTTTTGGAGTATTTTACTACCCTAGTTGGACCATTTTTCTCATTGGGAACAAATACAAAAAGGAAGAATGAATTGGATTGAGACATTTCAGAGAATAACCCAGGGACCAACAGTTTCAGAATTGTTCCTCGGGATGTTCCCATGAGTTTAATGATATGTTATTTTGTTCTTTTATGAATTATTGGAACTCAAGCATTCTGTACTCCAGGGCTTAGTCTGAAAATCCTAATGTAGTCAGGATTATTATAAGAAAAACTAAGGAAGGTGGCTTAATGTGATTAGTTTAGAAAGCAATGTAGAGAATAATTAATACTGTTGAATTTTTATTTTTAAACTTCTAGTTATTATAATAGAAAAATGCAGAAACACTTTCAAAAACAGAATAAAGAATCAATTCAAACAGTATTTTTGGAATAAAAATGGCAGAAAGCATCCACAAGAAAATGGAGCTTAGAATCTACCTTATTGCCTGTATCATAGAAATAAGTGTAATATATATTGTAAAAGAATATAGTACATTGAAAATATTCTACATATTTTCTTCTAGGAAATGCAGTAATTTCTGGTCATCACAATAACTCAATTAAAGTTGCCATTTTGTAACTCAGGGGTTTGGGGGGGGGGGTTGGGTGGTTTTTTTTTTTTTTTTTTTTTTTTTTTTTTTTTTTTTTTTTTTTTTTTTTTTTTTTTTTTTTTTTTTTTTTTTTTTTTTTTTTTTTTTTTTTTTTTTTTTTTTTTTTTTTTTTTTTTTGGTTTTTTGAGATAGGGTTTGTCTGTATAGCCCTGGCTGTCCTGGAACTCACTTTGTAGACCAGGCTGGTCTCGAACTCATAAATCTGCTTGCCTCTGCTTCCGGAGTGCTGGGATTAAAGGCGTGCACCGAAATCTGACATACTTAGAGGTTAACTCAAATTCTTAGTTCCTGATAAAGGATCAAGTGTTCAGTGTGATTTCAGTGACCTCTTGTAGCCTCCTTCCCCAGCCTGCTCCAGGCTGAGAGCAGACCTGCCACTGAGGCAGGCCACGTGCAGCATGAATCTCCAGCTAAGGCTGGCTTCTTTTGTCCTGCAAAATGCCTTGAGCTTACATGGAATCCTGCTACCCATCTGCCTTGCCCCACCCAGATCCTGCTTCCAGCTGGGACTTTCCAAAGTGCATTGGAATTCAGACTATATTCCAGGCACCTGTGCAGAACTGACTGTGGGCGGGGTCTTCCCTCTCAAAACCAAGAAAGATTTTTTCAGTAAAAGACAGACATGCTTTGATCAGTGATTTGTCTCAATGTTTTAATTTCTCTCCCATCTAGTCTCCTCTAGCCCCAGTTAGCCCCCCGCAGGGGACCTAGTCTTTGGTACACCAGAATGGCAGACCCCAACAACCTCTTGTTTGTCCTTTATTTATGGTTTAGTCTTTCTGATCTATTCTGGTAACTTTGGTTAGTGAGAATGATAGAAAATGCTGCAGAATAGAAATAGCTTGGTAAAGGAGCATATGAAATGGCAAATTATCTCTAACTGTATAAGAAAACCAGAGGAATAATGTACTACTTAAATTTTTCTGATGAAGTAAGTTAACAGGCTGAGCCAAGTAAGAAAGTAAACCATTTTGCAATTGAACACATATAGAAACAATTTTATTCAAATTAGTATATTGTAGTCTCATAAATACCTAATAAAAATTATGTTCTAGGCAGCATTTACATATATCACTTCCTTATAAAACATATATTTAATGCAATGATTTGATATTTAATTATATATTCAGGGTCAGCATTTAGAAGTTGTGTGCACTAATTTCCATTCCAAGCAATTTAGGGAACAGAAATGAACAATTGAGCCCTTGCTAAACAAGTATATAATTTTGTGGGCAAGGCAGAAAAATAAAATTTACATATAATTGACACATGATTTTGTAAAAATAAGTCAAAATGTATTTGTTTATCAATGTGTGTTTTTTTTTGTTGTTTATTAGTTATTAGGACACAGAATCTCAGTCCTTAACTACAATGGCTACTATCTAACTATGTAGTCAAAACTCATGTGTTTATTCAAAAGAGTCTTATGACTCATACAAATCCCACTGCCTCAGCTTGCCAATTTTCAGGTTTGCATATGAGTGTTACTTGTCCAGGCAAGGATTTTGTAACGTTAGGAATCAAATCATGTGTCCAAGGTACCAGAAAATATTACTGCAGAAGTCTTGATGTAAGTAATGGTGGGAAAAAAATAAAGATGAAAGATACTACTAGGAATGGTTAAGGATGGAATATATGATGCACACATGGCCTTTCTACGAAATATTTATAGATATGCACAGCTAGACAGTGTGTAAAGAGACAAAGACAATGAAACGATCAATAGTAAATGGGATGTCTTCTTCAAACCCCGCCCTTCTGTGCACAGGGTCTTCTTTTGAAGGGGAAGAAGAAAATGTAAAAGTCAGAGGGGATGAATGGCACCATGGGAACAAGGCCTAGAACATTGTGATCAAAGACCCTATAAACTCACAGATACTAAAGCAGCAAGCACAGGGTCTGCCTTGAATGGGATAGATGAGGTGCCAGAGCTCAGAGAAGAAGTGAACACATGTCCCCACTGCTAACCTAGAGGCAATGATGTGTATCATTGCCTTTGTATTTTTTGTGTCCTATTATTGTTTTTGATTGTCTTACATTATTATTATTATTCTATTATTTATTGTTGTTTGATGCCTATTCGTACTAGAATGAAAAGAGGAAAGGAAGAGTGAGGATTTGGGCTGGGGTTGAAGAAGGAAGATATGGGGAATTTGGGTGAGAGAAAGACATAATGAGAATATATTATATGATAATTTTTTCCATTCAAAGAAAAGGAAAAGAGGAGGATTGGTAAGGAAGATATCTCAATCATAAAGGCTATCTTTGATCTTCAAGAGGACCAAAGTTCAGTTACCAGCACCCATATACAAAGTCACACAATCACCTATGTACAACTCCAGTAATCTAATGCCCTCTTCTATCCACTATATGTACTTACACTCTTCTATACATACCCATATATACACAACCACACAAAACCATAGACTTCTCAACAAGAACTTAACAAAAATCACCTATTCAACATTCTTTTCTCACTGGGAATTCAGTTTTATTTCTGTTTATACTTGAAAAAATAATTTTATATGTAACTTTCATCATTTGTTTAGATATTAAATTCATGTTAACACTGAAAGCAACTGTATGGCCACTCAGGTAGTGTTTTATCTTTGTATATAACCACATACTGTTTTCTTTTCCTCTTTGTTTAAAAAGATGGTACTGGCTCATGCCTTTAATCCCAGCACTCAGGAGGCAGAGGCAGGCGGATTTCTGAGTTAGAGGCCAGCCTGGTCTACAGAGTGAGTTCCAGGACAGTCAGGGTTATACAGAGAAACCCTGTGTACTGGCTAAGAGTGAGATTTATAGATATGCACAGCTAGACACTGTGTAAACACAGCTGGAGTTATCACAGAGAAAGGAGATTCAGTTGGAGAAATGCCTCCATGAGATCTAGTTGTGAGGCATTTTCTCAATTAGTGATCAAGGGCCCCTTGTGGGTGGGACCATCTCTGGGATGGCAGTCTTGGGTTCTATAAGAGAGCAGGCTGAGCAAGCCAGGGGAAGCAAGCCAGTAAAGAACATCCCTCTGTGGCTTCTGCATCAGCTCCTGCTTCCTGACCTGCTTGAGTTCCAGTCCTGACTTCCTTGGTGATGAACAGGAGTATGGAGGTGTAAGCCGAATAAACCCTTTCCTCCCCAACTTGCTTCCTGGTCATGATGTTTATGCAGGAATTCAAACCCTGACTAAGACAAATTGGTACCAGCAGAGTGGGGTATTCCTGTGACAACCTGACCCTGTTTGGGGGAGGACTGTGGAAGGACTTTGGAACTTTGGGCCAGAAGATCCATTCTGTGTCAAGAGCTCGGTGGGATGTTGTGTAGGAGCTTGGAAGATAATGTTGAGAGCAGTGCAGAAGATGGAGGCCTGGCTTGTGAAATTTCAGAGGGAAAATTAAAGACTCCTTTCCAGGCCATTGTTACTTTGTGAAGATTCTTTGGTTCTGGTTAACTGCGGCTGAATCAGCTCTTATTAACAAGATACCAGAACTACTAAAGCAAAAACTTGGCATTACTGGGACCATTGATGCTGGTTAGCTGGAGCTAAGAAATTAGTGGTGATTAAGAAGAAATCAGGATCATTGAGGTGACATCTTCTGTGAAATGTTTTCTGAAAGCACAAGGAGGCTGTGTTCCAGAGATAGCCATGGTTGTACCTTATGCTGTGACTGGACTTGGTAATGTGTAAGAGTCACCTAGGCGGTACTGGTTTTGGAGGCATGAAGGGGTCATGCAGAGCAGCTTAGGCCATGGAAGCACTGTGAGAGGCCATGGAAGGCCATTGGTGAAAGTGCAGCCTCAGTTGCAATTGATGGCCCAGGACTGAAGGGGTCATGCAAAGGAGTTGAGGAAAGAAAGAACCGTGAAGAAAACCTATGAGAGGCTAGTGTTGAAGCCTAGTTACAGCAGAAGACAACAGCGTTTTGGAGATGCCAGTATCATGAGATGACTACCAAGAACAGCAGCAGCAATGGAGTACAGGCATCTGGAGCCTAGAGGACAACGTGTGTGCTACAAAGGGCATGGCGGGAGAAATGACCCAAGCCCTTGGAGTAGCCCAGAAGATCTTGAGTTGAATCCCAGACATTGGACAGTTGGAGTTTGATTTTGCTTTTCACTGTGACTGTGCCCTGATGTTTTTCCCTCTTGAAGGAAGTATTTTAGTGGAGCCCACAGTTAAGCGACTTTTAATTGTAAAATGACTCTGGATTTTAAAAGATATTAGATTGACCTTTTAATATGTAAAGACTGTGGGACTTTTAAAGTTATTTAAGACCTTGGGGTTGAATAAGAACTAAGGATTGAGGCTTACTAGTGATGTATTTGTGTCAAGTTGACAAGGGGTCAATTGTACTGGCTAGGTTTGTGTCAACTTGACACAGCTGGAACTTCAGTTGGGGAAATGCCTCCATGAGATCTAGCTGTGAGGCATTTTCTCAATTAGTGATCAAGGGCCCCTTGTGGGTGGGACCATCTCTGGGCTGGCAGTCTTGGGTTCTATAAGAGAGCAGGCCAAGCAAGCCAGGGGAAGCAAGCCAGTAAAGAACATCCCTCTGTGGCTTCTGCATCAGCTCCTGCTTCCTGACCTGCTTGAGTTCCAGTCCTGACTTCTTTGGTGATGAAAAGGAGTATGGAGGTGTAAGCCGAATAAACCCTTTCCTCCCCAACTTGCTTCCTGGTCATGATGTTTATGCAGGAATTCAAACCCTGACTAAGACACCCTGTCTCACCTCCAACGCCCCCCCCCCCAAAAAAAAAGATGGTGCTAACTCTACTTATGCTAAATCAGTGTAGGTCTGTCCTTTACTTGGTTACTATACAGACCATTTCTATAAACTTAATAATTGTTGATTATTTGACATGGAGCTGGATATATATTTATTGAAAAATATTTTTAAAGACTATTTTAATTAGCATTTAAACTCCACCACCTCCTCCTAAATAACTTGTTCTTCCCCCATCTACTCTACCCAAGTCTATACCTTTTCCTTCTCTCTCTCATTAGTACACAAGCAGATACCTAAAATTAAAATAACAACAAAATAAAGTAAAATAAGATAAAAACAAAACCAAACCAGAATAGGAGAAAACTAACAAACACACAGGAAAGTAGTCACAGCAAAAGTGCAAGGACCCTTACAGACACAGTGACTCACATGTTCTCACACAAAGAAAAGCCATAGAAACAAAGCACTTGAAACTCTTGTATGTACCAGAATAGACATGCAAGGTTAAGAGAGAAAAAATAACTATGAGACAAAGCATTATGAGACAAAAATACTTTATATATGTTATTGTGTGGTTTCTGTTGGTCATGAATATTGGACATAAGACCTGAGCTTTAATGGTTTGTATACGTAGCCAGAGTGTTTGAGAAACTTGATCTTTTATTTGTGAATGCTTATCAGTTGGAGATAGTTCTGGGTTGGATATGGGGCATATGACTACTTCACCAAGCACTGGGACCCCAACTACCTCAGACCCATTTAGATCTGTGCATGCTGCCACAGTCTCTGCAAGTTCATGTCTATTAGTCCTACTAGGTTTAGAAAGCTTCCTTTCCATTCTATCCCCCATCCCCTCTGAGGCTTATAGTCTTTTTCTACTGCAACTCAAAATCTTGTGTGCCATTGTTTCAAAAGTTCTACTTCTATCAAACAGCCACAGTATTTCAATTATTTTTGCTATGTACTTTTCAATAAATTATTATTATTTATTTTTGTGCATTTTATTGTATAGTTTATGCACATTTGCTTTCTTCCATACTAGTTTTGGCCCCATTCAATGTTTTTTCCCATAGGCTAATGGTTTATAATTTAATAATTAATAAGGTGACTTAATACATGAATTTTTGTAGTATATATGTGGATAAGGTATTTGTGTTTTAATGTCATAAAAAGAGCTGACTTAATAGAACCCTGAATCAGAGTTTTGAATTCTGAATTTAATTTTTGTGAAATGGTACTGTTTAAAATATAAGTATTGGGAAAAATTTGAAAGTAATCAGCCACCAAAAACAGACACTATTTCATATGCCAGCAAGATTTTGCTGAAAGGACCCTGATATAGCTATCTTGAGTGAGGCTATGCCAGTGTCTGGCAAATACACAAGGGGATGCTAATAGTCATCTATAGGATGGAACACAGGGACCCCAATGGAGGAGCTAGAAAAATTACCCAAGGAGCTGAAGGGGTCTACAACCCTTTAGGTGGAACAACAATATGAACTAACCAGTACCCCCAGAGCTTGTGTCTCTAGATGCATATGTAGCAGAAGATGGCCTAGTTGGCTATCATTGGGAAGAGAGGCCCCTTTGTCTTACAAACTTTATATGCTCCAGTACAGGGGAACACTAGGACCAAAAAGTGGGAGTGGGCAGGTAGGGTATCAGGGCAGGTGGAGGGTATAGGGAACTTTCAGGATAGTATTTGAAATGTAAATATAGAAAAAAAATAAAAATAATAAAATAAAAAAAAGACCTAAAGACTTTGTAATGTTTCTTAAAGTGCAAAATTACAAGTTTTTTTTGCTATTATAAAATTATTTTATTTTATTTTATATTTCATCTGCATGTAGTTCATTGCAGCACTGCATGCCTTCTGACTGTGTTGGACAGAAAAGTGTCCTTCTTTCTCTGAAACTCAAATTACGGATGTTTGTAAGTCTCTGTGTGGATTCTGGGAATTGAACAGGACTCCTCAGGAAGAGCTGAATCATCTTTTCAGCCAATTTTTGTACTTTTATTATGAACTAAAATAGATGTTACTTTATGGTTAGTATTGAGTTTGTTGAAAATTTAATCCACATTTTCATTTTACTTTGTTTTTAACCTGTCATATGCTAATGCAAGAATCAATCATGCTTCATATTTATAGACACCTCTATATGTGCCTCTTTAACTGCAAAAGCATTTACATTTTTCTCTGTGTAGCATCTCCTGAAGCCTTTGAATTGAAAATATTAATGTGATATTGTTTTGCAGGTTACGATTGTGGCATTTATTGAATTCATTACTCAATTGCAAATCTGTAGCATTGAATTTTGCTTTTTATTGCATCTCCTTTACTTTTTGATCTATGTATGACATTTTGTGCAAACAAGTGCCCTGTGGGTCTGAAGGGTGAGAAAGGATGTGAGTACATGTTTCATCCGCCTTTCACTGCCATTTCTGTGAGAAGAATTGTGTTATTTGTTCGTCATCCTTGAAACAACATTTGGTTCCGATTCTCAGAATCATTCTGCACTCAAAACCAATCCAGGTTCACTTTTTCAAAATTGTCATTATCAGATATCTGTTAGTTCTTACCCCGAGTACTGGATGTTCCTACATCACCAGTGATGACCCACCACTCAAGATCTGAGCCAAGGAAAATAATGTCTACCATAGCCTCACTCGAATATCTATATTTTATGATAACAATTTCACTTTTAATTAATGTAACAGCCAATATCCATGTGAAACAATGCTCAATTAAAGAAAGTTCTTGAGTCAAGGTAAAACTAATTCAGTTTACAAGTGACATCTGTGATAATGTCTGCAAAATACAAACTTTGTACATTGAGTTTAAAATTTTGAGTATAAATAAACTATTGAAATATATACAGTTGAAATAATCAGAGAAACAGATTGCTTCAATAAAAAGATTTTAAGAATCTTTAACTTTCTTATTTCTTGTGACTATAGAGAAAAATTACCATATAGCATACAAAAAGTGATTTTAAGAATAGTAAAACTATAGAATGTATTAGGTTCCTCAGTTTACCAAGCATATTTGTGGAGCCATTGGACTTTGAAGGGTTACCACTTCAGCATTATAAGCAAATAGACAAAAGGAATACTGAATCTCAAATATTAATGGCTTTTCTGGTAAAAAGAATTTCTCTTATATCTTCAACCTATATTCATATTGTAGTCATCAAAATTCAAGTCAAAACTTAATTCCTAAAATAATTTGTTTGCAACTTATCTTAAATGTCTTTTTCAATTCTGTAATTCAGGGAAATCTATTAGCATCACTTCCTTCCCTAGGGAATTTATCAAATGAGCATATATCACCTGTTATCAATGGCCCATAAAATACCTTAAGTTCAAACTTATTAAATATAGGACAGCAATAAATCAGATTTTAGGTCAAAGATAAATCAAGACTCAGAATTCTTTTATCTACAAGAGACTATCTGAACTTCATCTACAATAAATGATTTTACATAAATATGGTCTGTTTTAGAGTTTTACTCCTTTCAGATTGAGCAAAGAAAATATGAAAACATATTATGCTTTAATATTTAAACAAACTAAATTATGAAACATAAAGTTTCTTATTTTTTAGCTCATATTACAAGTGCCAACATGGGACTGGAGAGAAGACTCAATAATCACACAATCCTGGTGCTCTTCTGGACAATGTGATTTAGAGTTTCAGTACTCACATGTTGGCTTTCCATCATCTACAATTTCAATTCCAATGAACTTGATTCCCTCTTCTGTCCTCTGTTAGCACAAAGCATATACATGGTATTCAGGCATGCTGTCAAGATACAATGCACAAATCACAATATCACTGAAAAAACATATTGCTATGTATTTTTCTATATTATATACTAGCTGTATTTTAACTAATTAGACCAACCAATGTATTCTGAGACATGTAATATAATTATATCTCTAATATGCAATTGTCTCATGGACTAGAACATATAATGGGAGGACATTTGGGTCTTTACAAGAATAAACCCATTTTTTCATGTCATGAATCTAGACAAACATAGGATATTGGGATGTTAAAAATCACCTCCTTATATAGATTCCATCATTAATTTACTATTTCTATAACTATATACTACAGATTAATTTGTAAAGAATAGTTTGGGTCAGTTCATAGATCTGCATTGAAGATGCCCAATATGATGGAACCAGGATCTTTTCAGCTTCTGCTGAGATCTTCTGACTGATATCACAATTTTATATAATTGTATGGTATGCTGTACTGTATACAGAATAAAAATTAGTGAGACCAACATATATACCTATTTGAGTATCTCTTTCCCTCGAGTCAATTGCTTATATCATCTGAACCACCTTCAAAGGGACCTCGCTGCAGATATTGTTAATCAATCACCTCAGAAGTTAAGTTTTAACTTGAGTTTTGAATTTATTCCCAAGACTTATATGTCAGTAGCTCCTGATCAAGTGGTGGAGCTTCATGTCTATCTCCATTTGCATTCTGAGATTTGATCCTGCTTGTGTATACATGGACCACATAGCAAGAGTTGGATAGATACATTTGATGGATACAACAATTATGGAAACATTTTTATAGTATAGCTTATGTATTTACATTTCAATGTTATCCCCTTTCCTGGTTTCCTCTCCAGAAGCTCCCTATCGCATCCCCCTCCTCCTGCTTTTATCAGGGTGCTCCTCCTCCCACTCACCCACTCCCACCTCACTGCCCTGGCATTCCCCCTATACTGGGGATTTGATATTTCACAGGACCAAGGACAACTCTTCCCACTGATGCCAGATAATGCCATCCTCTGCTACGTATGTGGCTGGAGCCATGGTTACATCCATAGCTGCTCTTTGGTTGATGGATACATTTTTTTAAAATATCAGTTCCACAGTTGACTATGCTTGTAAGAAGTGTGATAGATAAGTAGAGTAGGTATTAAGTAGAAATCATCTATGAACATTTGGCAAAGTCCATAAAGACACATGAGAATTCCTAATATCTGATACAACATGTTTTCTCATTAAAATATTATTTTATTTTTTATTCATGGTTCTATAATTCTTTGTCTTGGAGATATATATATATATATATATATATATAATTCAAAAGCTGAAATATAAGACATCATATATCATTTGACTCATCCTCGGTTTAGATTAGGTATTTGTACTGGCTGATTTGTGTCAACTTGACACAAGCCAGAGTTATCACAAAGAAAGGAACTTCAGTTGGGTGAGTGCCTCCATGAGATCCAGGTGTAAGGCATTTTCTCAATTAGTTATGAAGTGCTGGAGGGCCCCTTTTAGGTGATACCATCCCTGGACTGGTAGTGTAAGGTTCTATAAGAAATTGAAACCTAAATCTATGGTTTCAGCTACTAAAGATTCAAACATTTTTCATTGCTTCAAAGCAACTACTCAAAGGACTTCCAGAATGTGTTTTATGTTCTAACATTAAGAAAAGGCAGGAAAAAGTTAAAATTATTTTTTGCCTAACACTCCAGAAGGTAGAGCAAGTTCATTTTATACTTCATTATGAATTGTCAATAAATAACATGAGAAAATGTAATGGAGAAACAGTTATTTTATAATATTTTATTGAAATAAAATGTCAATTTTGTCACCTGTATAAAAAAAGAAAGAAAGAAAAAGAAAAGAAAAGAAAAGAAAAGAAAGCAAAGCAAAGCAAAGCAAAGCAAAGCAAAGCAAAGCAAAGCAAAGCAAAGCAAAGCAAAGCAAAGCAAAGCAAAGCAAAGCTGAGCAAGCCAGGGGAAAAAAGCCAGTAAGTAACATTCCTCCATGACCTCTGCATCAGCTCCTGCTTCCTGACCTGCCTGAATTCCAGTCCTGACTTCCTTTGGTGATGAACAGCAGTGTGGGAATGTAAGCTGAATAAACCCTTTCCTCCCCAACTTGCTTCTTGTTCATAATGTTTATGCAGGAAGAGAAACCCTGACTAAGACAGCATTTCCTCATAAACCAAATTATAAATGAGGTTTTATACATATAAATAATTGACAATCATGTGAAGATTCACCTAAGAAGACACTCTTAATGAAGAAAAAGATGAAGTTGAATGATAGGTGGCTCTTCATTTTTTTTTTATAATTTCTAAAAATATTCTGCTATTCTACACAATAGTTTAGGAACCTAGCAAAGCTGTCCTCTGAGAAGCTCTACCCAGCAGCTGACTGAGTCACATGTAGATACCCAAAAGCCAAACATTGGAAAGAGTGAAGTCACCCCTATGGTAGAGTGAGGAGAAATATTAAAGGATCTAAAGTCGATGGTAACCTCACAGGAAAACCAACAGTGCCAACTAACTTGGACACCTTGGAGCTCCCAGAGACTGAGCTATCAAACAAAAAGCATACATGGTCCAAGGCCCCAGGAAATGTGCAGCTTAGTGGGAGAGTTTGTGCCTGATTATGCAGAGATGTGATGTACCACTGTAGGGGAATATTTGAGTTGTGGTGGGTGGGAACCGTTTCAGAGGCAAAAGGGAGACAGATGTGGGTAGGAAACCTGAGAAGGGCTACTGGGTAGGAGACAGCATTTGGGATATAAATACATAAATAAAATATAAAAGGAAAATATGCAAAAGCGGGTGTAACATAAATCTTGCTGTCATTATGATGCACTCATTCATGCAGGGAATACTACAACACTACTGACCCAATAAGAAAAGTACATCTTTAAGAGAAAAGAGTGGGTGGAATTCATCTGAGTAGGCCAATTAATAGGCAATATGTCTTCTAATAAATTTATCTTGAAAACTAGGAAATAACACGAACATTATTTCTGCATGGTACATTAAAAAATCTTATAAATGAATAAAACTCAGAATGGAGAAGAGTACTGCTCATCATTGCAGAAGAATTTGTCAACAGTTCTTTGCAAATTAATTCAATCTTAGCTCCTCTCCTCCCTCTCCATCCCTTACTTCCAACTCTTATCATATCCTCTTCTTCATCACAACTTCCTGTGCTCTTCTTTTAACCTACCAAGTCAATAAGGGCCATCTGCAGAAGTACAAATAGTCAACTATAAATCACATTCTTAGAGAAAAATGGACTTTCTGCTTCCCAGTATCCACCATTTGCAATAGCTCTTCAACCATTGGTTGGAAATTCACCACCCCTCATTCTTGATGAACTAATGCTCTGTGAATCCACTTATGATATATGTGACTAAAATCGAAATGAATGATTGCACTCCTTATTTCTCTGTTTGAATAATATAATAATATAAAACCATAGACAGAGGACTTAACTGGTTTGGAAAACAATTTACCACTCAATAATAATTTCTTTTATTTTTATACCTAGCACCCATATAAAATGAAGATACTATATGTGTCTATTTATCTAAGTGTTGAGAAAGTGAATTGAGGAGAGAGAGATGGACACTCCTGAAGCCTTGTTTGGAGGTGAGTCTAGTCAGTAAATGAATTCAAGGTTGAAGGAAAGAGTTCATCATGATACACCAAAGTAAAGAGTATTGCAAAGGAGATAGAAAAGTGGTTGGGAAAATGAGTTACAAAGATATTATTCAGGAGGCAGAAAAACATTAAGGGGACTTTGAGACATAGGAGTTTAAAGGAAAATAGAGAGGGAACAATGAAGTGATTATATTTTAGTTATATAAAAAGAATTAATGCTTTTTATTCTGACATGTTTAAAACTATAATAATGGAGCTTAGGGAATCCTCTGCAAGACAGTGAGCAAAGAATGTAGGCATCAGAGGTGATTGAGGACATAAGGATAATACTACCCTTGAGCCAACTAAGCAGGGATAAAATGAGCATATAGATTCCAAGAAGCAAGCACATGCCTTGCAAGGATCAGCTCTAGGTCTCGTGGGTATATGTTATAGCTGTTAGCTCAGTATTTCTGTGGGACTCCTAAAAACGGGAATGAGTGTGTTTCTGACTCTTTTGCTCTATCTTCGGACTCCTTTCCGCCTGCTGGGTCACCTTAGCCAGAATGGACAGAAGGGATTCTGCTTTGCCTAATTGCATCTTTTTGGCCTCCTGTTTCCTGAAGGGAGACAGAGAAGGAGTAGATATGGGAAAGAAGGGGGTGGTGGGAAAACCTGGGAGGAGGTTGGGGGGGGGTGTTGTCAGGATGTAATATATAAGAGAAAAATGTACTTTAAATGATAAAAAAGAAATGTAATAATGGGGAATTGTGAAGAAAACTTGGTGGGAATGAGTCGGCAAAATGATTGTAAAAGATATGTAATGTTTGGCTTCAGATTGTTTCCTAAAGTAGTTATTTTCTTTCTCACTGTTCCATAGTACATAATGATAAAATCAAATTCAGTGTATGCAAAATTAACATGTATAACTCAAGTATGTATAAACATGAAGAGAAATACCTTAATAAGATCTTTCACCTCATTTTCAAATAAAATAATTAGGTACATGTATGTCTTAGTCAGGGTTTCTATTCCTGCACAAACATCATGACCAAGAAGCAAATTGTGGAGGAAAGGGTTTATTCGGCTTACATTTCCATACTGCTGTTCATCAAAGGAAGTCAGGACTGGAACTCAAGCAGGAGCTGATGCAGAAGCCATGGAGGGATGTTCTTTACTGGCTTGCTTCCCCTGGCTTGCTCAGCCTGCTCTCTTATAGAACCCAAGATTGCCAGCCCAGAGATGGTCCCACCCACAAGGAGCCCTTGATCACTAATTGAGAAAATGCCTCACAGCTAGATCTCATGGAGGCATTTCCTCAACTGAAGCTCCTTTCTCTGTGATAACTCCAGCTGTGTCAAGTTGACACAAACCTAGCCAGTACAATGTACATTTATAAAATAATTATTAATTATCTACCTTATGTTTCTAAATATTCATTGATTTATTAGATATGTTTTCTTCTTTTATATGGGTGCATATTGCAATTGGAAAGGCATGAATGTTGTAACAATATTCAAGAAAACCATTCTGATTTGGTGCTATATCCCTAAATTCACACATAGTGAGAAAAACATAATTTGAGATTTAGGATTGACTATAACTTCTCACTTGAAATCCCATTCTGTATTTTAGTGCATTATGTAGGAAACTACTACTCATTACAAGACATTTTATACTGCCAAGTTGTAAAAATGCATTTTAAAGAAATATAGGTAGTGTTCAAGTATATGAGATTGCTAGTATTTTTAAACTGCTTTAGAGTATAAATAATAACATAATTTCCTAAAGCAATACTAATATCTGTCAACCCTAAATGATAACATTCTATAAACCTATAGTTGAATAAATTTGCATTTTGCTGCCATTGGATGTTTCCTGGCTATGAAGCCTGGCAATCATATTTTAATAATTTGTGTTATATTTGGTACAGATTCAATTCTGTATCATCTGGGAAGCACGATCTTTAGAATGAACACAGCTTTCCCCCTGAAGTCATTTGAATTAATGATGCACTGTGAGCTCTTTACACAGGTGTTTGTTTTCATAATTTAAATTTTCCAAAGGAGGGAAGCATACTGATTGAGGCAATATAACAACCTGCAATTGTGTTCCACAGCTGCATTTCTCCCATATCCGTGGGCTTTGGGAGTTGTTCCTTCATTTCTGACCATCTGCAAAGCCTACTTAGGGTCATAAGCAGGTGTTGTACATCTCCTGAAATAATTCCTTTCTTGCCAGGAATATACTCTCTCAATAAGTATTTTAAAAATGAAGAACAACACAACTTGCCTTTAAATATGGCTGATTTTACAATATATTTTTTTAAAACTTGGAAAATATTCCCCAAGTATGGGTGAGTGTGTTTTCCACTCAAGGTGCTTCAAATTCAACTACATAAAACGTTTTCTATCTTGTTTTGTTTTGCTGGATGTTACCATGAGCTTCTATGGAGAATGAAAATACAGGACCACACTAATGAAAGTTAGGAAAGGTCACTTTGTCTGCAGTTTCTAATATTTATCACATGGCAACTCTCTAAAGTTCAAGAGCACTGTCAGGGCAGTGGATTTCCTGCCTGCTGTGAAATTTCTTTGTCTGGCTTGAAGTGAGCTATTGTGTCCTCTCTTTCACTGGAATGGTCATAGTTTCTTTGCTGGATTTAAATCAAATTACTTGAAAAGCATTGTATTACTCTTGTATTATATGGTCTTATTTTCAATCTCTTTACAAAACTAAATAGAACATTTTTGTCATGTAGTGAAGTAAAGCTAACTAGTTATATAAAATTAATTGAACAACTTTATTCAAATACAATCAATGTTAAGTTTACAATAAACATGAAATCTTCCTTTTACAAGTAACGTACTTTTATATTTTAAATCAATATTTTATTGAAAAATGATTGTTGGTAAATTCTAATTTTATTTTAGTTTTAAAATATTTTAAGTTAGATTTACTTATTTATTTTATTTTATATATCATTATTTTACCTGGATGTATGTATATGTAACATGTAAATACTTGGTGAATGTGAAGGTTAGAGGAGAGCATCAAGTCTCCTGGAAATAGCAATGAAATACTATATGGGTCCTGAGAATGAATCAGGGTCTTCTGTGAGACCCAAAGTGCTTGTAACCTCTGAGACATTTTTTAGAACCTGTAAATTCTAACTTCTAACAGAGGATTAAATGTACTTTGGAAAGATAAATATTTTTTTTTATAATGAAGTGAATTAAGATTAACAGAAGATGTTTTAAAAACACAGTAAGTGAATATTTATATTCTATATGGCATAAAATAAATAGAACACAATATTTTCCAAATTTATGCATTCAATTCTATGATCCTTTTGTGTGCCTATATTTAAGTATGTACTTTCTAGAATATTTGATATTATATGACCTTGAGGATGTTTTTTCCTATCAATGATATAGATGGAACTCATGAAATTATGTCAGAATATGAACAAAACAGAAATCACTCAATCATAACAAAGAGAATTCTCCATATGACTGTCTATATATGGGAAGTTCAGTAGTATTTTTGTAACCCTCCAAGCCAAACACGTTACACATTTTATTTCAATGCCTGGAAAAATGTCTACTGAAGTTGTCTCTAAGTACAGAATGTTTTCCTTAGTCACATCCAGAATTTTATTTAGACCAAACAAGCATTCTTCATTTTCTTATTGTCTTGTAAATCAAAAAACTCCTCCTGGTCGACAGAGTGAGTTCCAGGACACCCAGGGCTACACAGTAAAACCCTGTTGGGAGAAAAAAAAAAAAAAAAAAAAAAAACCTCCTCTGGTTTCACGCTTAACATTTCCATTCTGTGGACAGATTTCCTATCTCTTCTTGCATGTTTTCTATTTTATCTACCACAGTCTTACCATTTTCAAATTAGTTATTTTATATCGACAGCTTAATAATTCTACTTTCCCTGGTATGTATATCTGATTATTACTATTTTCTTCTTCTTCTTTTTATTTATTTATTTTAAATTCCAGATTTTATTCCCTTCCTGATTCCCCTCCTGGTCCACCCTCCTACTGTTGCACATCCTATACCACCTCCCTCCCCTCCACAGGATGTTCCCACCTCCCACACCCACCCTACCCCACCAGTCCTCTAAACTCCCTGGGGCCTCTAGTGTATTGAGGGTTAGATGCATCTTCTCTAACTAAACTCAGACTCCGTAGTCCTCTGCTGTATATATTGGGGGCCTTATATCAGCTGGTGTATGCTGCCTGGTTGGTGATCCAGTATCTGAAAGCATCTCCAGGTTCCAGGATAGTTGAGACTGCTGGTCTGGTCCTCCTACAGGGTTGCCCTCCTCAGCTTCTTCAAGCTTTCCTCTAATTCAACCACAGGGGTAGGCAGCTTCTAGCCATTGGCTTGGTATAAATATCTGCATCTTTTATTCTTCTGACTAAATTATAGATTCATATTGTATTCTGAGCCCAGCTGACCCTCCCTTCTTTCCTTCCAGTTTTTACTCTTCTGTCCCTTCTTTCTCTATTCTTTCTTCCTCTTCCATATTCACTTGAAATGAGGTCTCCAACTGACATCACCCACTCCCAGGATATCAATCCAAGGTAAGACTGGGTGCATCTTCTACTGAGGATAGACAAGGCAGCCAATTTAGGGGAAATGGATCCTGTAGAGAAATTTTAATGCAGCAACAAAACTGCTCTGGCAAGGGATCAGATTCAATGACCTTCTGGCTTGTGTGATTCAGCTGGAATGACACCCCTTTAATCCCTCTGGCTGGAATACAGGCAAGCTTTAAGTACATACCTTTAATCCCAAACAATGATATCCTATTGAGTGGCAGACAAAGTCAAGAATAAGAGAAAGATTTGACAGCATGAGTCAGAAATAGGATCCACTCAACTCCCATGAAAACTATTTAAAAGCAGTGCAGGAAGAGAGAGTTCAATTCAATTAGTTTAATTCAGAGCAGTAGAGTACAGTGCAGTTCAGTTGAGTGCAGTTGGGTTGGTGCAGTACCGTGACGTCTGTTCAGCTCTGTTCAGTTCCTGCAGTCAGTGCAGTTCAGTTAGTGGAATTCAGAAGTAGTTTCTCCAGACATAAGCATTCAGTCAGAAGCTCAGAGAAGCCAATTACAATCAGTCTGCTGGGTGGGTTGAGTCAGCTAGTCAGAGTTTGGAAAGGTCTAGAAAGAGTGAGTTTATTCAAGAGTATGTTTGAAAATCCATAACATTCTAGTCCTAATTTAGCAGACAAAGGCTAGATGCAGAAGCCTTCAAAATCAAGTTTATATTGTAGGGACACTAGAAGCTTTGAGAACAGCTTAGGGCTAGTTAGAACAGAGAAAGACATGATTTGTGCTTAGCCCAAGCACATGGCTCTCATCCTATCATCAGAACAAATAAAATTACTGTTTACAGTATCCAAAGGTAGTCAATGTAATCAGAGACAACTCCTGCTCATGCTTTAGGATTCCCATATGAAGGCTCAGTTGCATAACTGCTACATATGTGTCTAGGTCTATCATATCCATGCTCTCTGATTGGTAGTTCAGTCCCACTGATTCCCCATGGGCCCAGGATAATTGACTCTGCAGGTTCTCTTGTGATGTTCCTGACCCCTTTGGCTCCCTCAATCTTCTGTCCCTCATTCTGCCAATTCCTCATATCTATTCAATGATTTACTTTGGGTCTCTGCACCAGCTTCCAAAAGTTGCTGGTTAAACCCTGATGTAGAGAGCCATGCCCAAGCTGGTTCTGCTGCCAATCCAAGATGGCGCCGACATCCTGTCACCACCCCCAGCCTGGGACAAACAAACAAGTTCAGTGTGCATGTGCTTGTGACAAAGCCGCGTAAGTCACTGCCCATCCAGGGCATAACTTGAGGTAATGGGCAGTCAGCCAATCCTGATGACACACATCTCACTGAGGTGTATATAAGTGGGACCCATCTTGGGCTTGCTCTCTTCCTCTGCATGATGTAATAAAAGATGCTTGCAGAAGGATTCTGGTGTCCGTTCTTGCTGGCGAGGCGGTAACATGGAATGTACACCCTATCTGATGACCAATATTCTAGGCTCTTATCTACAAGTATAGCAGAATACCATCCATAGTGTCAGGTGTGGGCTCTATCTCATGGCATGGATCTCAAGCTGGGCCAGTCATTGACTGGCCTTCCCTCAAATTCTGCTTCATCATCCACCCCTGCACATCCTGTAGGGAGGACAAATTATGAGGCTAAGGTTTTGTGGCTGGGTTGGTGTCATAATCCTGTCATTGAAAGTCTTGCCTAGGTATAAGAGATGGCTAGTTCGGGCTCCATATTCTCCACTGAGACGAATCATAGGTAGGGTCACCCTGATAGATTCCATGCAGTTGTCTCCTTCAGTACACTTCTTCAATCCTCCCTGTGCCTCATCCCTCCTGTTCCCATTCCCATCCACTTTGCCCTCCCAATCTATGTCCCCTCTTTCCATCCACCACTGATGTCTAACTTTTTCTCTTTTCATTGAGATCAATGTGCCCCC
>LR753447.1:228315-238567 GCA_902729485.2 Mus minutoides
TTTTTTTTCAACTTTTATTAGATATTTTCTTCATTTACATTTCAAGTGTTATCCAGAAAGTTCCCTATACCCTCCCCCCTCCCGGCCCTGCTCCCCTACCCATCCGCTCCCACTTCTTGGCCCTGGCGTTCCCCTGTATTGGGGCATATAAAGTCTGCATGACCAAGGGGCCTCTCTTCCCACTGATGGCCAACTAGGCAATCCTCTTCTATATATGCAGCTAGAGACATGAGCTCAGGGGGTACTGGTTAGTTCATGGTTATTCTTCCACCTAGAGGGTTGAAGACCCCTTCAACTCCTTGGGTACTTTCTCTAGCTCCTTCTTCCTTGGGAACCCTGTGTTCCATCTAATAACTGACTGTGAGCTTCCACCTGTCATTGTTTTTAATGACTTGGTAAGAATACTACATTATGTAACACACCACACTTTTTTATGCATGCTTTTGTAGTCAGACATACAGTTTGTTTCCAATTTCTGGTTTATTATGATTCAATCTGGTATGAATATACTTGAGCAAGTGTTTTGTGGTATATGACACGAGAATGGAATGTCCATTGAGTTTATGCCAAGGAGTGGTATAGTTGTGTCTTAAGAAGATTGACTTCCAACTTTCTGAGAAAGCACTAAATTAATTTACAAAGTTTTTGTAAAAGTTTGTACTACCATCAGCAATGGAGGAGGGTTCTCCTTACTCAACATCCTTGCCAGAACAATATGTTGCTTAAGCTTTTTAATTTAGCCATTTTGACCAGATGGAAACTCAGACTTGCTTTGGTTTTCATTTCCCTGCTGGCTAAGGATTTTGAAAATCTTTTAAGTGCTTCTGAGCTATGAAAGCTATCAGAGATTCCTCTGTTAAGAATTTTCTATTTAGATATGTACATTTTTTTTTGAGACAGGTTTTCTCTGTGTGGAACTCACTCTGTAGACCAGGCTATCCTCGAACTCAGAAATTCATCTGCCTCTGCCTCCCAAGTGCTGGGATTAAAGGCATGTGCCACCATGCCTGGCCTTATATGTACACATTTTTAACATGGATTATTTGTTGTTGTTGTTGTTGTTTTGATACCTACTTTCTTGACTTATTTATCTATTTTAATATATTTAACAGCATATATATATATATATATATATATATATATATATATATATATATGCATTCTGTCAGATTTGGAGATAGTAAAGCCTTTTACCAATCTGCAGGCTGGAGTTTGGTTTCATTGACAATGTACTTTGCCTTACAGAAAATTTTCAGAATCATAAATTTCTATTTATTAATTGTTGATTTTGCCTGAGCTATTGGTATTTTGTTCAGGAAGTTATCTCCTATGCCAATGTGTATAAGATTCAGTGTATCTTGTTTTATGTTGAGACCTTTGATCCACTTAGACATGAGTTTTTTTTTGCAGGGTGATAAATACAGAGCTTTTTGCATTCTTCTACAGCAACATTCTAAAGCAGCTAATTTTGTTGAAGACGCTTTCTATTTTCCATTGTATAGATTTAGCTTCTTTGTCAAAGAACAACTGTCTGTACTGGTGTTGATTTACATCTGGATCTTCAATTTAATCCTATTGATAGGTCTTTCTTTTTTATGACAGTACCATATGGCTTTGTTATTATTACTCTGCATTACAGCATGAAATCCAACATGGTGATAACTCAAGGAATTCTTTTATTTTACAGGATTTTTAAGGCATTTTATTTATTAGATATTTCCTGCATTTACACTTCAAATGCTATCCCCAAAGCCTGGTATACCCTCCTCCCACCCTGCTTCCCAACCCTCCCACTCCCGATTCAAAAGCCTGGCATTCCCCTGTACTGGGGCATATGATATTCGCATTACCAAGGGCCTTTTTTTTCCTATTGATGGCCAACTAGGCCATCCTCTGCTACATATGCAACTAGACACACAACTCGGGGGGGGGGGGTTACTGGTTATATGTAACCATATGTAGGATTAACATAGTAAAAATGGCCATCCTACCAAAATTTAATCTACAGATTCACTTAAATTCCCATCAAAATTTCAACTCCATTCTTTCCAGACTTTGAAACAACATACTCAATTTCACATGGAAAAAGAAAAACTCAGTATAGCTAAAAATAATAATTAATAATAATAATAATAAAAAGAAAGAAAGAAAGAAAGAAAAGAAAGAAAGAAAGAAAGAAAGAAAGAAAGAAAGAAAGAAAGAAAGAAAGGAAGAAAGAAAGAAAGAAAAAGAAAGAAAGGAAGGAAGGAAGGAAGTATCCACATTTGCCTAAGAATTTCATAAATTCATTGTTTTTAATAGCTGACTAGTACTCCATTGTGTGAATGTACCACATTTTCTGTATCCATTGCTCTGTTGAGGGACATCTGGATTCTTTCCAGCTTCTGCCTATTATAATAAGGCTGCTATGAACATAGTGGAGCATGTGTGCTTATTTCAAGTTGGAATATCTTCTGTGTATATGTCCAAGAGAGGTATTGCTGGATCTTCAGGTAGTACATTGTCCAACTTTCTGAAGAACCACCAAACTGATTTTCATATTGGTTTTACCAGCTTACAGTCTCACCAGCAATGGAGGAGTGTTCTTCTTTCTCCAAATCCTGGCCAGCAGTTGCTGTCAGCTAAGATTTTGATCTTAACCATTCTGACTGTTGTGAGGTGGAATCTTGGGGTTGTTTTGATTTGCATTTCTCTGATGATTAGGGATGTTGAACTTTTTTTTTTTTTTCTTCTCAGCCACTCAGTATTCTTCAGTTTAGCTTTGTACCCCATTTTTAATAGGGTTATTTGGTTTTTTTAAGTCCAATTTCTTGAGTTCTTTTGGTTCTTGAACTTTTAGGTGTGGTATCAATTTGTTGATATGAAATGTCACTAATTTCCTTATGAAGTCACTTAGTACTGTAAACTTTACTCTTAGAATTGCTTTCACTGTGTGTCATAATTTTTAGTGTATTATGCATTCATTTTCATGGAGTTCTAGAAATTTGTTAAATTTGAAATTTCTTCTCATACCAAGATATCATTGATTAGAGAATTAGTTGTTCAGTTTCCATGAGTTTGTTGGCTTTCTGTTGTTTCCATGACTGTTATTCTTATTCATTCTTTTCTGATAGGCTCTTCTTTCAGTATGGTTATAATTCATTAGATTTGTTGATAAGAACTCGGGGTGCACTGCATAAAGTTTGCTTTGAAAAGTCAAAATTATGCAGGAGAGTTGATAGTTTAGAATTCACATTTCTCTTGATTCTGTACCTCTAGATCTTGATGTTCTTCAATCTACCTGCATTCCACCAAAGGATAAAAGATACTGGAAGGGTCTAAAATGTCATCCTCCCTACTTCATGTCACTTTATCTTAGATCAAATTCCAATATGTTGTACAATGTCTATAATATGTTCTTCTCATGGTTTTTCTCATTTGACAATGAATACTGCCTTTTGTGAAATTTTTTATATTACAAAAATAAGAAAAGTTGCTTTTTTCAGTAAGTTTAGCTATTAATTTTTTACATATAATGTCCTACATTCAAGCTTATTCCTTCTTATACAAGAGTTTGGAATTACAAACCATACACAAGTTGCAAATCATAAGACAATTACTTATTAGTAATTTTTATTTTTTATTTTTATATTTTTTATTTATTTTTATGTATAATATAAATGAATGCATTTAGTAGCATACTGGCTATATTTTATACTAGTTTTATGCTCAGAAAAAAAAAAAAAACATAACATACCTTCCAGATGCATTTAAAAATAGACATTTGCTTCTGAATATTTTATAATGCTGGCTCCTTGTTATGGAGCAAAAGTAGATTGGAGCTGCCATACTAACTTATCTAACACTTCATCTCTTGAAACTCTAAGATAATTGGATTCAAAAGTTTTCATTTTTAACCTTAAATTGCATTTACTCTAACAAAGTAGGAAAATAATGTTTCCAGCTTTGTACAATGGGAAATTTTAAAAGATTATATTCATTTTTCTCACATATATTATGTCCTGACCATACTTTCCCTCCCTCCTGCTCCCATCCATTTCTTCTCTGTTTCCCTTTGGGGAACAAAACAAAACAAAACAAAACAAAAACAGGCTTCCCATAAATATCAATCAAACATGGCATAACAACTTACAGTAAGAAAAGGCACACAGTCTTATACCAAGACTATACAAGGCAACCCAATATGGGGCAAAGACTTCCAAAAGCAGGTAATAGAGTCCCATATCTCCTGCTTCAAATGTTAAGTATCACATAAGAACATAAAGTTCTAGCCCGGCAGTGGTGGCACATGCCTTTAATCCCAGCACTTGGGAGGCAGAGGCAGGCAGATTTCTGAGTTCAAGATCAGCCTGAGTGAGTTCCAGGAAAGCTAGGGCTATACAGAGAAATCCTGTCTCAGGAACAAAAAAAAAAAAAAAAAAAAAAAAAAAAGGATCAAATTCTATGTCAATAATGTATACCCAGAAGACCTACATAGGGCCCATGAAGGCTGCTTGATTGTATTTTCAAGTTCTGTGAGCCCCTGTGAGCACTGGTTTGTTAATTCTGTGGGCTATGTTCTTGTGGTAGTCTTGAACCCTCTATCTTCTATAATGCTTCCTCCCTCTCTTCCAAGGGATTCCTTCAGCTCTGTCTTTTGTTTGGCTATTAGTCTCTGGAACTGTCCTATCAGCTGCTGGGTGACACCTCTCTGATGTCTATTATAATGGATATGTATATACCAGAATACCACTAGGAATCAGTTCAGAGAATTTTTTCAACAGTCAAGTTCAGTTGTATCCTAGATCTCTGGGCTATCCAATTTCTGATTCCTGGCCATCCAGACACTGCCAGGTCCAGGATTCTTCTCATGGCATGAATCTCAAATTGGAGACCCTATGCCAATTTATTGGAAGCACAACATGCAAGAAGGACAAATTGCAGGAAGATCAGAGGTATTTTGGCTACTTTGGTGTCACAGTCCCACCACTGGACGCCTTTCTAGTTAGAGAAGATGACTTAATATCCTGAATACTAGGAGTCTTTGCCACAGTCACTCACATAGATTCCAAGTTAATTTCTACCTAGTCCTAGTCCCTGAAATACCACCATTTCCAGTTCTCTCTTTCTCTTTCTCTCTCTCTCTTCCTCTCTCTCTCTCTCTCTCTCTCTCTCTCTCTCTCTCTCCATTATCCACCCCACTGTTCCCTCCTTTTCTCATCGCCACTAACCTTAAGTTCCATTTTCTCTTTATGGAGATCCATGTAGTCCCTGGTTAATACCTCCTTGTTACATAGCCTCTCCATGTTTCTAGATTGCAGCATGACTATCTTTTATATCTATAATCCACTCATACGTGAGTACTTACGGTGTTTCTCTTTATGGGTACAAGTTACCTCACTCAGAATGATTATTTTATGCTTGCAAATTTCACAATGTCATTTTTAACAGATCACTAATTCACTATTGTACAAATTTAACAGCTTATTTTCTTATTGTAGGCTTCTATTTTTGTAAACCTAGTTTTTAAATGCTTTACCCTCCCTTCTAGCCCACCACAAACCAGATGTATCAGAAAAGAAAGATAAATAGGGCAAAAAAGGATCTGAACTTATTTACAAATAGTTTTGTGGTGAATCCAATCTGTATTGTCAGGATATCAGTAGTTCAGTTTATACAAATCATCATCAGTAGCTCCCAAACACCATTCATGAATCAGAAAAGGCAGTTGGACCCAGAAGAAACTTCTAGGCTCGGCCAGTCATCCCGAGTCAGTAGAAGTGGAAAGATTCACTAGAACACCACCAGAAGTCCTTTGGTGTCTTTTTTCTCTATGAAGTCATGACAAACAAAAATCAGCAAAAAAGGCAAGGCTAACCAATAACACAGTGAAGCCCAGCATCAGCAAAGCCCAATGAAGACCAGCAGAGAGTGTTTAGGAAACCCAATACAGGTAACACAATGTAATCCACTGTCTTTTGTGTTTTATTTACACACTTTGCGAACATCATCTGTTCTATCAAGGGTCTGTTTTAGCAAAACATCACATACCCTTTGTCCAGGCAGCTTTCACAAAACACAAGTGTGTGTTCTTGTCCAAACATTCTTCCATGTGTCTGCTTCAGCAAATACATCCTCTCATAAGGCAGTTTCCAGAAAAGTATCACATGACACACCTGAATATACAAAGAAACCAAAAATTTACATTTTCCTCCATTCTTTGGCTGAGGGATATCTAGCTTGTTTCTAGTTTCTGGTTATTATGAATCAAAGTGAAATGAACATAGTTGAGGACATGTGCTTGTGGTATATGCCTCAAGGATAGAGTATCCTTTAGGTATATGCCAAGGCGGTATAGCTGGGTCTTGAGGTAGATGTACTCCTCATTTTTTTGAGAAACTACCATAAAGATTTCCAAAGTGGCTTTATAAGTTTGACCCCATACCAGCAATGGAGGACTATAGGAGATGTTACCCTCACTCCACATTTTGGCCAGCATGAGCTGGTGAAAGACCCAGAATGTGAGGACTCCCACATTCTGACTCAGGATAGGCAACACCCCAAATCACTCATGAGAAATGGTCTTGATGCAAACAGCAAGAGAATTATTATTCGGGAAAAGCCAGAGCACTGGGGACAACTCATATCCCAGAAATGGATAGAGGAGTCGACCCCGAGGGGAAAGGGGACCTGGTATTTATGGGCCCTCAAGGAGAAAAAGAGGAGGAGGAGGGAGCAGGGGTTTTTCTGATATAACAATATCCATTCTTAGGATGATTTCTAAAAGAAAAATGGGTACAACGAAGATGTAATGCTCAGATGCTCAGATGCAAAGTGAAAATTTTCAATCTCAGTCCAGCAACTAAACCACAAACACTTGGCAGTGAGCTGTATCAGGTAGCAAGTACATGAATTCAAAGAACAGTATGGGCAAGCACACAGATTCAAGGAAAGTTCAGGCTATTGTGCTGAGCTATGTAAAGACTTCCTGCTAATAGTGAAATGTCTCTTCCCAGTTTCAGGGTCTTTGTGACTTGTTACATTTTTCTCAGGATCTTTTCATTCCCCACTTCTTCTAGTTACTATTTCTAATCTTAGAACTAGACTTTAATTTTTCCTTCTAAGGTTTGTAGAGACTGGTATTGCTGTCTTAGTACCAACAGCTGGATGGCACTAATCCTCTCTCTGATAAAGGTTACCAGTCTATTAAGAATTAACGGGCCACATGTTGCAGAAGCAAAAATTATTATATAAGCAAAATTATTATAGGGCCCATTAGAGTAGAAATGAGAGTAATCAACCAAGGGGATTTATTAAAAAATCTTTCAAACCAGCCGGTCTGCGCTTCAACAGAGTGTTCTGCCCTAGTTCAACTAGAAAGTCTATAGGGGTCCCCTCCAAAGTCTTCTGGACAGGTTTTCTTCCTGTAGGTCTAGATTCCCTGTTGCCCAGGTACACTGTCTGTCTAGTCTCAGGCCTGTTTCTCTCTTCACGTTCTCCTACAACTGCGGCCAAAATCCTGCTTAAGTCTACCCTGTCTTCTATCCCTTTTGTTCTTTCTTTCTTCTTCTTCTCACTTTCGAAAAACACTGACAGGGGCTCAGTAGGGCCCTGCATCAATTCTCGTACCTTAGCCAAATGGGTGGGGCACATTGCCTCGACCAGAGCCCAGTGGAAAACTGCCAACCTCTCCCTACCTTGAGCCGAGTTGTAGCCCAGTCTGGCCAGTCTAGAGGAAATCTGGCACTTATCTCATTAGGCAGGTTGGTTGGAACTCCATTATTGAAAATATAGAATTAGATCATGAAATAGCTTTGTGCTATTCTTTTAAAACAAGCTAGGGGAAAGAATATTTATTGGCTATTTTATCATCATTATTATTATTATTATTATTATTATTATTATTATTATTTTACATTTCAAATATTATCTCCTTTCCTGGCTTCCCCGACAGAAAACCCCTATTCCATCTCCCCCTCCCTCTGCTTCTATGAAGATGCTCCCCCAATCTCCTTCCCATAACTGCCATTAACGTCCCATAACTCTGACATTCCCCTACACTGGGGGATGGAGCCTTCACAAGACCAAGGGCCTCTCCTCCCACTGATGCCCAACAAGGCCATCCTCTACTACATATGAGGCTGGAGCCATGGGTCCCTCCATTTGAATTCTTCCTCCTAGGTTGATGGTTTAGTCACTGGGAGCTCTGCAGGGTTGGGTTGGTTGATATTGTTTTTTTTTTTTTTTTTTTTTCCCAATTTTTTGTTAGATATTTTCTTCATTTACATTTCAAATGCTATCCCAAAAGTCCCCTATATCTTTTCCCCACCCTGCTCCCCAACCCACCCACTCCTACTTCTTGGCCTTGCCGTTCCTCTGTACTGGGGCATATAAAGTTTGCAAGACCAAGGGGCCTCTCTTCCCAATGATGGCCTATGGGGTTTCAAACCCCTTCAGTTCCTTCAGTCCTTGCTCTAACTCCTCTATTGGGGACCCTATACTCAGTCCAATGGTTGCTTGTAAGCATCTGCCTCTGTATTTATAAGGCTCTGGCAGAGCATCTTAAGAGACAGCTTTACCAAGCTCCTGTTGGCAAGCACTTCTTGATATACACAATAGTGTCTGTCTTTGGTGTCTCTGTAGTGGCTATTCCTAGTTGTCAACTTGACTATATCTGGAATGAACTATAGTCCAGAATTGGAAGGCTCAACAATGATCCTAATCTGGAGGCTGGGATATAGCAGTTTCTGACCTGGATCTTGGTATGGATATCTTGAGGCATAGTGGCTATGAATTCCAGAAGATTAAGACATGGAGATCTCTGAGTTCAAGGTCATCTGGGATTAAAGGTGTGGTGGCACACACCTTTAATCTGGGCTATACCTTCTGCCTGAGGCCTACATAAGGACATCAGAAGAAGGAAGATTTATACTCTTTCTCTCCTTTGCCTGCCTGCCTTGTGGTATTGAGCAATTGCTAGATCCTTGGACTTCAATTCACAGCTGCTGCTGAACCATTGTTGGGAGTTAGACTGCAGACTGTTTTTTATAGAAACAAATCCCTTTACTATATAGAAACTACCCATAAGTTCTGTGACTCTAGAGAACCCTGACTAATACAGTCTCTGAAAGGGATGGATACTCAGGTAGAACAGTATCTGGATGACCTTTCCTTCATTCTCTGATCCACATTTGTCTCCATATTTCCTCCAGTGAATATTTTGTCCCCCCTTCTAAGAAGGACTGAAGCATCCACACTTTGGTCTTCCTTCTTGGGCTTCATGTAAGTGAGGTACCAGTGCCAACCAGGCTCCTGTTCTGTGTATTGAAAAAGAGGATGTCTTTCACTGGGGCAGGAGACAGGTACTTGGTCTATATCTCTGCGATATTCCATTTGAGCTGGCATGGATACCAGTCTATCTCTATGTAGTCTGTTGCAGTCTATGGCTTATATTTCCATCTTAGTGAACCCTTTCTGGTCCATACTAAAATTTTCCTGATCTATTCAGTGATATTCTACAGGGTACATCTGAAAATAAGTCTATTGGTGTATGTTCTAGGATCTCAGATTGAGTTCTGAAGTGCAGGATCTTGCATCAAGAATCATCTACCTTCTGCATAAGCAGTGTGGGGCTTATTTGTTTGATTTGGTTTGGTTATTTTGTTGTAGTTTTTCCATTGTTTCTAACATTTTTTTTCTTGCCTATGGTTCATGTGAATTGTAAGAAAATATTATTTTCCTAATCATAGCCTTTCCTCTGAAGCAAATGACACTTCTGTTGTTAGATGTTAGTGTCCCTCACTTTCTATCTTCTTCTAAATCTCCATTTGTATTTGTTACATACCTCTTAATGAAATGACACTATGGATTTTCTATACTTCTCTATCATATCAATGAAATGATAATGTCAACCTTCTGAGGTTGCTTTGGCATCTATAATATGTTCTGTTTTCATGGTACATCACATTTGAAAATTTGACTTCCTTTCCCAGAAGTTATCAACTCCCAATAACTTATTGCTAAAGGTTCAAATATGGGCCAGTTGCTCTATGGTGGGGTCTTGTATGGATTGAGATATGTCTTATGGGGAGGGAGATTTAGAACTTCTACTTAGGGTGGAACACTCTAATATCTCTTAATTTTTAGCACATTGACAAACTGTGTGGATCTCTATGTCCATTACCATCTACTGTGAAAGAATCTCCTCTGATGAGTGTTAAAAGGATTAGGTGTTTACTACATTAGCATGTCAATTGTTTTTGTCTTTGTATTA
>LR753447.1:238667-257363 GCA_902729485.2 Mus minutoides
AAAAAATGTAACTGATAGATGAAAGTATAAAACATATGTTGAGACGTTATAAAATGTTTTGGCATAGTGTAAATGTTAAATGACATGTACAGAAGATTAAACATACTCATTAAGAATTCTATGATTAATTTATGGTATAATCATTGAAAACCTTTTCTTTTACTTTGATGAAATACACAGTTCACAATTGGTGTTTCCTGCGTTGTCATTTAAATGAGAAATTTATTATAACATACATTGTGTTTCCTTATTTCTGATAGAAATTCAGTGTCTGTCTGAAAATAACAAACTTAACCCAATGTATCTAGACAGATGAGTTATTTTATGTTCATATTTGCTCTAGGGACATTATAACTAGTGAAGGTTTGAGTCATTGGAATATTTTATCACATAGAGTTGATCATATTCTCCCTAGGCTGCTCTTTCTCTCTGTTTGACTTTTGTAGAAATGAAAAAAAAGTAATAATAATTTTTACATTGAAGTGGGAAAATAATTCTTTGTTTATAGAAATAACAACACATTTTCAGTATTGGCAATAGACAGACACATGGAAAAAGCAATTCCAATGTCCCAGTAATACATGTTTCACACTCTAACCATTCCTTTTTTACTTACAATATGCTGCTGTAAAGAGTGACTGAGAAACATGTTACTGTGATGAAATGTGTTTTTTTAGGAGGCAGGCATTTACACTACTCTGCGTAGAACATGTCATTGTCCAGCTTACTTACTTGCATTACTGCACCTTTGTATTTAAGGGATTCACTGAGGCAGGACAAATGATGGCATGAGCATGTAGCATAGTTGATAACATACATTTTCAAAAATATGTATCATTCTCTCTTTCATTATTCCTGTATCATGCCACAAAGTAAGTATTTTCACTTACTGATTTGTCATAATATACAATGACTCAAGAAAAGGCACATAGCAAATATATTCAATGCTCTTTTCAGCAATTTAAAATGTTCTTTGCTATTTGGAACATTTAAATAGAGTAAATCAGTGAGACTGTATATTTGCATTCTGCTTTGTGTTTAATTCCACACAGATTTATTAACCAATCTTTAATTAATTGTGATTGATACTTATTGAAAAGATTTTAAAAATGTTTTATTGGTTATTTTATTTATATTTCAAATGTTATTCTTCTCAGTTAAAACTGTTAACCCCTCCCCATATCCCCTGCTTCTAATCAGGTACTCCCCTATGTACCCCTTCCTGCCTCAGTACACTAGCATTTCCCTACCCTGGGTAATCTATCCTCCAGAGGACAATGGGTTCCCTCCTATTGATGCCAGATAAGGTAACCCTCTGCTACATATGTGACTGGAGCAATGGTTCTCCCCATGTGTACTCTTTGGTTGGCATTTTAGTCCCTAGGAGTTTTGGGGGATCTGGTTGGTTAATATTGTTGTTTTTCCTGTGGGGTTGCTCACTCCTTCAGCTCCTTCCGTCCTCCCCTAACTCCTCCAGTGAGGCTTCTGCACTTAGTCAGATGGTTGGCTGAGGGCAGCTACATCTGTAGTGATCAGGCTCTAGCATAGCCTCTCAGGAGACAGCTATACCAGACTCCTGTCAGCAAGTGCTTCTTAGAATCAATAGTGTCTTGGTTTGGTGTCTGCAGATGGGATGTATCCCTCGGTGGGGCAGTCTCTGGATGGCCAATTTTATATGAGAGAAAATGACAGTTCAAAAGGAAAACATAGCTAGAAACTGAATTCATCAGTTGACCTTGAACTTTATGACCCAAATCAAAATAAATTAACTCCTTACAGATGATCTCACACTATTTTAATTAATTAAAATTATATATATATATAAGCAAAATCTATGCAGAAATCTATGGTAATTACTGTTTACAGAAATCTTAACTGAATTCAGCTTTTAATGTTCCATTTTTTTCAATAATGTGATCATTTTAAAAAGTTCTTAATATTGGAATAAATTTGTCAAAGGGGCAAGATTTTGAGCTATAGAAATGTCAAGGAACACTTGAAATGTAAATGAAGAAAATATCTAATAAAAGTTGGGAAAAAAAAGAAAAAAAAAAGAAATGTCAAGGAACATTGCATAACAAAATATTTGCTTTCCTAAAATAAATAAAACAATGTCACACTATTATATATGATTTGATTATATTAACTAGTCCAAATAGATTGTTCAATTGTGTTCTAGTATACTCCCAGTATTTTCTATATCTATTATATTTTAAAAACTAAAAATATTTGGTGTATGCATGAATACAATTTTATAAGATGCATAAACTAATATGTGAGGAGGCAAAGAAACCTGGAACGGACCCATAGTCATTTCCCAATATAACATATACCCTGACTTACATTCTGATGTTAAGGAAATCTTTAAAGTATAAAAGTTGATGTTATTCAATAGTTTTCATATAATACAGTGTCTTTCAACAGATGCTCTTCCATATGTGAATTCTACCCATGATCACATACAATGACTTAGGTCTGTGTGTGACCCAGTTGAAGTGTACATACTACATGTCACATACTTTAATCCCAAGGTCTGGAATACAGACACATCCTTAGTACAGAACATTAAGGCAAAATTAATTTCTTAAAGGAAGCAGCTATATTTAAAACTGATGTCTAAATTGAGGTGTAGATAAATCTACAAATCAGAGAAGGATTTGACAGAATGAGTCAGAGATAGAATAAGCCTGGAGGGCAGAGAGAAGGAGCCAATCCGGGCCATGATGCAGACCTAGGAGCAGAAACATGAACATAACATTTAGTCATGATCCTATAGGGCATTTAAAGCCTGCGACTTACAAACATCTATGCCAAGTTAACCCACCAATCAGCATGTAGGAATGGATTTCCTTAGAAACACATCCTTGTTTTACCCTTATCCTGTTCCCATTGCCTGCAGTACTCACCTCTGGCAGGAAATTGGCCTTGTCTACCATTCCAGCTTTAACTTACCAAACCAGATGTCAGTTACCCATGTATATGCCTCTTTCTGAAAAGTAGGATGCCAATTCCCAGGGAGGTCTTAGGAACTTAAACATTTATTAGAATCCTACTCAAAACAGAAGGCTTATTTAAATAGGTACAGGTGTTACTCTTATTATGAGGTCCATCTAAGGGGAAGCTAATGAAAAGAAATATGATAAAAGATTATACACAGGTGCAAGAACTACTGCTGGATGATTGGTTCAGGTCCAAGCTTATTGAAGCTAACTATACATAGCAATTCTAACTACTTCTTTTTTATTTGTTTCCAAGATCAAAGAATATAACAGAATAAGCAACCAACTTGGGCATGAGAAAGTTTCTTAGTAACAGGAGTAACCTATGAGGAAATTTCCTTCTGATATTAGTTACAGTTCAAAATGGCAAGTCAGCTAGGTGACAGTTACCTAGGCCTTAACATTTACCTAACCCTTAACAAAAGCCAGCCAGAGTCCATAAAGAACTGCATAGGGTGATTTTATTCAGAAGTAAGCCTCAAAGATGCAAATTTATCAGATGAATTTACATAGTTCTTCCTGAATATTGATGGCTGATTCAACTCAGCCATTTTAGCTCAAACTGTTTTTCTAAGCTGATTGATTCAAACTGGCTTCTTTTGGCTTCTGACTGAATTGTCTGTCTGGTTTCCTACTAACTTTATCAATATGTTCTAATCATTTGGCTCTTTCTTATTCTCCAGCCTATTCTGTTTTCATAGCTTTCTAGCTTGTTCTTTCCCTTGATCCCCTTAAGTAATCTCTGTTCCCTGTGGTAGTCTCTTGTAAGCTGGGAATGTCCTAGTGTTGACATCTAATTTACCCCCTCCAGTGTAGCTGTAGCTATTTTATTCCATGCCTGACAGCTATTTCATATTGTTGCTGTAACATGCCTGTCAGTCCTTGACACAGAAAAATTGCTTGACTCACAGAAAGGTCATGCTGTTCACATATCCTGTTAGGTTTTGTATGTTCTGATATTTGTTAATTTTAAGAATTTCTACAAAGACTTATGTAGGACCCATCAAATTGCAGGTCAATATGAACTGTTATGTCTAAAATGATTTGACTCAGTGTTGACCACCAGTCAACACTTTCTGCACCTGCATATGAGCTCACTATGATTTTGTGGTTTTAGTTATATAACAGAAAGATGTCCATTGCTATGACTCAGCCCCCAAATACTGAGCTATTGTATCATCAATCAGGATTAGGGTATGCATTCAATAAACTATTCCTGTCTGACCGAGATCCAGAGTTTGTGTGATTTGTGGGTGATTTGTTGACCTACTATACCACACTCTTACACATTTTCTCAAATCTTTCTTTGATTTGTGACTTCCTCTGCCCCTCAATTAGACATCACTTACAAATGTGGCTGCTCTATAATGCACACTAACTCTCCCCTCATTTTAGGGATTAAAGTTAAGTAATTAATGTGTGTCTTCAGTCCAGCCAGATCATACTATAATCCATGGCATACCTGGTCCTATCATTGGGTGTGAATCCTTGACAAAGCAGCCATGTTGCTGGGTTAACATTTCCTACATGCATCTGTTCAATCTTCTTGCCTTACAGGTTGGTGCAAGAGCCAGCATGGGCCTAGGAGTAGTTGGAAAATACATAATGTTCTCTAAAAGGTGGGGGTTGATTTTGTTTTCTTGTTTGGAAATAGTTTACCTTATTTTTGTTTTGTCTTATTTTGTCTTGTTTGAAAGAAAGAGAAAGAACATGCAGTGGTGTAGGTAGGACATTATGAACTATCAGGTAAGAGTTGGGAGAAAAGAAAAATGTAATAAAGTTTATTTTATGAAAAAATTTAAATGAAATGATACTTTTTACCATAAAATCAAAGTGTCAATTACTAAGCCATATGAAATTTCAAAAATTAATATACCTTAAGAATGTTCAGAATATAAAATATGTTGAGTCATGTAGCAAGTAACATATAAGTATTAAAACTATGTCAAATATATGATCTGTTTTATTCCAAAAATAAAAGATCAAATAAAAATATTATTGATATTTTATGATAAATGTGAGCACTAATTCTCAATATAACAATTATTTTCAAAGCCAGTATTGAATTTAACAATTAACAATTATGTGTCGCATATGATAAACAATTGTAACACTTGTTCTCTGAGATATAATATTTATTGAATCTACATCACACGAGATAAAGAAAACAATATGAAGAGAAAAATTTAGTAGTGATTCCAGAGTTTAAGGATTTAAAATTTTAAAATATTTGAAAAGAAAATAGAATAATATCGTAAAATCTTCAGGGTATTTTTGAAGAATAATAAAGCAGAGAAAAATTCATTATCTCAAACCAGGCACTTATTGGAGAACTGGTTCCAAGTAGAGTAAATAACTAAAAAAATAATGTTCCTGGTGGTGCATGCCTTTAATCCCAGCACTCAGGAGGCAGAGGCAGGTGGATTTCTGAGTTTGAGGCCAGCCTGGTCTACCAAGTGAGCTCCAAGACAGCCAGGGCTACACATTCACAGAGAAAACTTGTCTCAAAAAAAAATGTTTACAATTAAAGAATTATGATTAATTTTATGTTAAGATATAAATTTTTCTAGTTCTTCAAGTTGGGAATATGCACAGCATTAATTTATTTAATTTAATTAATGGCATTTATGTCAACAGCAAATATGTTATTTAATTTTATCTTATGTATTACTAGGAATTCACATAAATTTTATAATGAAATGTATTTTCTGTTGATGAAACAACTATGTAATGCACAAAAATTTGAACAGTGATAAATCAGTGTTCTATATTATAGAAGTAAATATACGTTTATGTAGAATAAACTAGTTGACATCTATAGAAAATCCAAACACATTTACTATAAACAGATATATTAATTATATGAGATTTCTTGGTAAAAGTTATAAATACATGAAGCTATACTGCAGTATTTTGAAATATTTATAATTATAGAATCAAGATTTATGTAAGAATTTAGCTCTGAGAAACCATTATTAATTTTTATATTCTTCACCCTGAAATAAAATGACTCATACTCTTGTATAGATTAATGAATGTGCTACACAGATAAATTATATGTGTTATTTATTTCAATCATCAGGAGAAGAACAAAAATACCTAATATTCCTCTTTTATTCTCTTGCCTGAAACTGAATGGCATCTGTTGTCTAAAATAATATTATGAAGCATTTGTAATTACTAACATTTTTCATAAAGCTTGATATAGAGTTAAGATGCATTTTGAATGATTATGGAGTGGGAAAAAAATACAAAAAAGACATTTTTTTGAGTAATTAAGTGAACTGAAGGAGCAGTTCATAAATACAAAAAGACATGCAAATGCCTTGAATCTTTGATTGTACTATAGCACTAAGTATAATAAATAATTTTTTCAAACTAAAAAAGATTGAGAAAGGAAAGCTTCATTCATCACACTTAATTCATTTTTTATAGAAAATACACTTCCAAATATTAGGTAAACAAATTTAATCTGATGTATGAGCAAAACTTAATAGATTACAAATTATTTTAATGATAACTTAATTTACAAGCTAAGTATATACTATTTTCAACTTTCTCTACATATCTTATAAAAGCAAGTTCTTTTTAACATATATAGTTGTTGGTGTCATTTGCCTCTTGAAACTTAGGATAATTTATCCATAGAAGAAAAAATTCAACTTTCAAATTATGATGAAAATTGAATCATATAATTTATCTGAAATCATATGGTTATAACATACAATTTTGGACTTATAATGATGTAATTATGATCACATTAGTATCGGAAATTATTCTTTTCTCATAAGCAAAGTAGTAGTTTGCAAACTTAATAATAGAAAATAAGAGCCGGGCAGTGGTGGCACACGTTTTTAATTTCAGCACTTGGGAGGCAGAGGCAGGTGGATTTCTGAGTTTGATGCCAGCCTGGTCTAAAGAACGTTCCAGGACAGCCAGGGCAACACAGAGAAACCCTGTCTAAAAAAACCAGATAAAGAAAGAAAGAAAGAAAGAAAGAAAGAAAGAAAGAAAGAAAGAAAAGAATAGAATAGAATAGAATAGAATAGAATAGAATAGAATAGAATAGAATAGAAAATAAGTTTTTGCTAAATATACACATTATACAAAAAGTTATAGTTATAGTTATACCTAAAGAGACACATATACAATATGATAGCAAATGGAAATTTTTGGATTTCTGACAATGTGAGAGTATTTATTATATTTTAACAGTTAATAAAGTACAAATTTAATTAAACTGGCTTATGATTCCTTACAATATATGAAATTATTTAAAGTTTGTGATTATATATAATCATATGAGATAAGCAGTTTAATATTTAAAATTAATGACTGAAGAACATTGTCACATGAATATAGTTCCAGCACTCAGAAAACAAAGAAATAATAATTGTGAGTTTGAGACCACCTCAGCTGCACAGTAATACCCTGTCTAAAACCACCAAGAGAATAAATAAATAAATAAATAAATAAATAAATAAATAAATAAATAAATAAATAAAGGTAAATAAATGAAAGAATGGCATCATGTAATAAGACTTGCTTCTTTTGTAAGTGGACAAGAAAATGATTTAGGAGAATATCAAGTTAGGGACCCTGAGATATGATTATTTATTTTATTGCCTACCATAGTGTACTTGACATAGAAGTTTTGTTGATTTTTAATGAAACCTTATTTTTGTCTGTTAATAAGAATGTCATAAAGACATCTGTGTAAGACAACATCAATATAAACTTTAAGCACCTACCAAAATTTAATATCAATACACAAAACCCGGCAAAATTTTGCATACTAATAACCAATTCCCTGAGTAAATAAAATGGGGAAAATTCCACTCATGGTAGATTCAAAAAAGAATACACTTAGGGAGGATTCTAAAGTTTACAATGAAAAATTCAAGACACTAATGAAATTTAATATAATAGATTGCAGGGAGATTCCCACCTTCATCGATAGGCAAAACTGATATTGTGAAAATGATTGTATTCCTGAATTCAATCTATGGGGTCACTATAATCTTTCAAAATCCCAATACTGTCCTCAGAAAGACCAAATCAAGAACTTAGCAAAGTCACCCAGAGAGGATATACGATGTTCCCAATGAATGAAAATTATTAATTAATTTTAGATATTTTATTTATATTTCAAATGCTATCCCGAAAGTACCCAATACCCCCGCCCTACTCCTCTACCCATTTTCTCCCACTTCTTGGTCCTGGCGTTCCCCTGTATTGGGGTATATAAAGTTTGCAAGACCAAGGGCCGCTCTTCCCAATGATGGCCAACTAGGCCATCTTCTGCTACATATGCAGCTAGGAACATGAGCTCTGGGGGTACTGTTTGCTTCATATTGTTATTCCACCTATAGGGTTGCAGACTCCTTCAGCTCCTTGGGTGCTTTCTCTAGCTTCTTGGGGCCCTGTGTTCCATTCTATAGATGATTGTGAGCACCCACTTCTGTATTTTCCAGGCACTGGCATAGCCTCACTCGAGATAGCTATATCAGGGTCCTTTCAGCAAAATCTTGCTGGCATATGCAACATACATTTCTGTGGGGTGTATGAAATGCTGCCATATTAGGAAGGTCCAGAGGGAATAAAACAAAACTATTCACATTGCTATTGGACGACCATGACAACTGGATTTTATCACCAGATTTCTGCAGGAATTGCTTACTTTAAGAGGATATAGAAAAAAAAAAGTCAAACTAAAACTGCATAAAAACATCTCATGACTTGTATTCAAATATACTTACATTGGCTTCTGGAAGAGAATATCCCAGTGCTCTCACCCAATAGCTACCACTTCTTTGAGTGCTAACCCACCGACAAAATAGAGCCAATAATGCAAAAGAGACATAAATGTAGGAATAATCAACACATTTTCTATTGTATATGAAGTCTGTTCTATTGAAAGAATTTCAGACTTGGTATGATAATCTGATCAAAAACAATGATTGGTTAGATAATATATCCTTGTGGTGAAACTTATTTCTGTGAATTTGCTAAATGATTGTACTGTCAAGCTCTACCTGAATTTGTGTTGTTTTATTTTTTTATAGGATAATTTATCTTTTTTTTAATTGGATATTTTCTTTATTTACATTTCAATTGTTCCACATTCCCAGTCCTCCCCAGAAACCTTCTTCTGCATACCTCTCCCCCATGCTTCATGAGGGCGCCCCCCCATCCCAACCTATCCACTCTTGCCTCCCTACTCTGGCATTCCACTACATTGTGACATCAAGCCTTCACAGGACCTAGGTCCTCTCCTCCCATTCATGTTGGAAAAGGCCATCCTCTGCTACATATGAGGCTGGAGCCATAAGTACTCTTAGTCCCTGGAAGCTCTGAGTGAGGGCAGTTGGTTGTTGATATTGTTGTTTTTCCTATGGGATTGCAAACCCCTTCATCTCCTTCAGTCTTTTCTCTAACTCCTCCATTGGGGACCCCTTGCTCAGTCCAATGGTTGGCTGTGAGAATCTGCCTCTGTATTTGTCAGGCTCTGGCAGATCCTCTCATGAGACAGCCATATCAGGCTCCTGTCAACAATCACTTCTTGGAATCCACAATAGTGTCTGGGTTTGGTGCCTGTATATGGGATGGATCCCCAGGTGGGGCACTCTCTGGATGGGCTTTCCTTCAGTCTCTGATCTGCCTTTTGTCTCCATATTTCCTCTCGTGAGTATTGTGTTCTCCTTTTAAGAAATATGGCTCAGCGGGTAAGAGCACCCGACTGCTCTTCCAAAGGTGATAAGTTCAAATCCCAGCATCCACATGGTGGCTCACAACCATCCGTAACGAGATCTGGCGCCCTCTTCTGGAGTGTCTGATGATAGCTACAGTGTACTTACATATAATAAATAAAATAAATCTTAAAAAAAAAATACTGAAGCATCCACACTTTGGTCTTTCTTTTTCCAAATCTATGTGACAACAGTGTAAGATTAAATACCAATAAGACTAAGTGAACGGCCATAATTATTGGGATAATAAGTCACAAGTTAAATTATAGCCATTTTTTTTAATGTTCTTGTCTGATATAGTTCCACATCACTAGAAAACAACATAAAAATTATTAAAATGATTTTTATCACAATGGCATCTCAATAGCAAACTGCATAAACAAACAATTACTTTTAAACGTACTGAGGAAATCACATTCCGAGTCATACATGTGTCTCTAACTTGAGGTTCATTAGTGAAACACTTACTATGTAAAACCAGAAAAGTGAACTCCTTGGTAAGGATTTACAAAAACACATTTTAAGAAGAAATAATGATACTTTGCAGGTAAATCAGTTCCAAAATTAAAAGCCAACTTACAGTGAATTAGAGAAAAACTAGACAGATATTTATACTCTTTTTAACACTACAGTCAATACAGTGTATTGTTGGGAGCAGTGCAAGAGGAACAGACTAATAGGTTTAGAACTCATGAATGCAGTCCACCCACCAGTTAGCACAATCATGAGTGTGACCAGGACTATGTATCCTGAGGACTTTCTGTTCTGTGGAGTTTTGCTCTGCAGCAGTCATCACATCTGTCATAACCTATGCATTTTATGAAAACTCTGAGGTGTTTTCCAGCCCCTCTCTGAGCAGTATCATTCACACTTACAATAATAATGATGGATGTTTTTCAAGCATTGCTGCTGGAGCATATTAACGATTTGTCAACCATTCTCAGAAAGGACTTAGAGATGTAGACTTGAAAGGACAACATGAACCTCATTTGTCTCCATTTAAAGACCCCATTTGTCTCCATCTATGGACCAGGCCTGATTTTTGGAAGAAGAAGAAGAAAAAAAAAAAAAAAAAAAACCACCTTAAGGCACCAGCTGTAGGTACAGAACATAAGTCACAGAAACTCGGTCATAGGGTCATAGGCACCAGTTCCAGGGAAAGACCATAAAATCAAGAACAAGTTCATAAAATTCCCTCCCAAAGATCAGCCTGGGGATAATCACAAAAATGGGGAAATAGCTTACCTAGGAATGGGCCATCAGTGGTGGGTAGCCCTATTTCATCTTAGGTTTAAATGTTCACTACATAGGAATACAGACCAATGACCACTTGTGACCCCCTAGCACCCACCAATGACATTTTAGATTACCAAATCTTTCTAGAAAGTTCTCCTGGCTCCCTATAAGAAGCCCTGCACACCTTTGTTTTGGGTTGCCACTTCAAAAAATGGTTGACCCACACATGCTGATTGCTTCTGCAGAATAAATGCTCTTTGTTCTTGCATATGACCTGAGTCTCTTGTCTTTCTTCAGCAATTTTCAGACCCTTACTGATTGTTAATAATGTCTACAACCCTTAGAAATAATTATATATATAGACTGTTATTAAAGTTTTATTATGATGGTTTTACTACTAACACTGATATAGACAATTTTAGGGATCAATTACAAGTTTAGAAAGATATACCCTTAACAGTTGAGTGAGGGATTATTTTGATGTCAGAGAAGGAGACCAGTAGCAGGCTGACTAGTGCTAGCTGATGTGCCTCCTTTGCTAAAGCCAAGTTGGTGATGTTTAAATTCTTTTATACATTTTTGTCCTCAGCTTTTTGATATTTTAATTAATGAGTAACTGATTCTTGTTAATAATAAGTAGATAATAATAATGTGCACCCTTAGGGTTTAAAGTAAAAGGACTCATTGTTTTTCATATGCATTTTATAAAAATTTGGATTTGTGATTGCTTCAACATTTTTATAAGATTACTTTTTAAGATAAATAATAACATAATTTAACCTTTCTTTGTAACTGCAAATTGCGACCTGACAGTAAGAGGGACTGGTTGAGAAAATTTCCTTTCCTGCTTATACATTAGTCAATAACAAGTTGCTTAGTTACAAATATATGTGAGAATAATATGTTTTTTTTTATCCACAATACCTAAATCATTCTGTGGAACCTGGCATGGCCTGGGCAGGGACACAATGGCACAGTTTTGCTCCTGGGACACGGTCCCGCTGTGGGCCTTCATGAGGGTCCAGGGCTGTTGTGGGCTTCAGGCTTGTTTGTGTAATAATGTATGTATTTCCACATTCCTCTGTGGAATGTTCTCTCTGATAATGTTAATGACTCCATGATAAGCTCAGATAGCAAGAGTTCAGGAGGCAAAAGTGTGGCTAATGACTCAGCAAAATGATGAATACTGGAACCTTCAGGACAGCACTGAAGGCTATGAGAAAGAGCTCTAAATATATGAATTCAAACATATAATTTCTCAACTATGCAGAAATATAAGGAATGCAATATGAACTAGGAGTGGCTTCACAAATCTAAAGGAACAAAAGCAGCTGCATTAATATGCCAGCTTGTTTGAAAGACACAAAGGCAGGCAGACACAAAGGCAGGCAGATTTCTGAGTTCAAGATCAGCCTGAGTCTCAGCAAGGTTAGGCCCAGGTGTGGTAGAAATAGTATTTTAGGACTGGGTTCCACCCTGGTTTAGTATCTGTGTGTATCTCATATCTCTGATTGTTTTTTGCAGTGTTAAAAGAAAATGTGTGCTTGCTTTCTCCTAATTATCAAAGTGCTGGGTCACAGGATGCAGATTCAGAGGATAATTAAAAAGGTACCTGGGATAAATAACTGAACTGATATGTAAATAAAAAACCAGGATCCCAATTTGAGCTGGTCACTGGACCTCCTTTCTCTCAGTCTCTTCTCCATTTTTGCCTCTGCAGTTCTTTTAGATAGGGCCAATTCTGGATCAGAGTTTTTGATTGTGTGATGGCAATCGCATCCCTCTACTTAATAAATGTTATTATATTTTCATATATGTATATAATTTAAGTTAATATTTCTACTTACTTATTATTTACTAGTACCTACAAAAATGTTAAATTGAGGAAAGAAATTTTTGCAAAATAAATCATTCCAGTTGCTTATAAAATTAAGGCATGCATTAATAAATATTTTACTACATAAACACATGATGCTTCTAATTCTATAATAATGGTAAAACAGTTTGCTGTACTTAAAATATTTTATGAATTATTTTGTAAAATGCTTTCACCTCTATTTAAACTATTTTATTGCTCTTTTTTTCTGTTTTGATAGAGTTTCAAGGTGCAGCCCAGGCTGTCCTGGACTGTACTACATATTGCAAAGCCCCATGAAAACTAATGGAAATCCTGCTGCCTTGACCTAACAAGTTATTGTATGATACATATAAGCTAGCACATCATGTTTAAAACAATTACATTTAAAAACAGAACCCAAATCATCTTCCAAGTTAGGAAGGTAAAATATATTGAATATTTTGTAAAATCATCTTTATATACAGATACTTTGGCTTCTTCATTTATTTATCCAAATAAGTTCTCAACAATGATTTATGTTTCTCAAATGATATCCAAGTGAAAAATTTCCAAATATTTATAGTTACAATGTATTTACTCTTACACAAAATTTTCTATTGTATTTCTTAATAATTATAGATTTTAAAGGTAAATTAAAATTTTTATAATGAATTTAAGTATAACAAACATAAAAAATCCAATGTCTATGAATACATATAATATGCATACATAAACATATATTATATACATTTATAGGTTATATTGCTTTTTACATTATTAATAATAAAGTAAATAAATGTATTAGCAATATGGAAACAACTTAAGGAACTATGTAATAGACATTTTTTATAACTTAATTAATCAACCTGGAAATATTCTATTTCAGTATTATTGTATCTTTATATTGAAAATAAAAATACACCATTTTGTTGCTCTCTATAGGAGAAAAAGAATGAGAAAATTACTTCTTGAAATGAGTTGGAGACAACTGAGATGATGCTAATTATATTTTATTTTAATTGCTACTAATCAGGGACTGACTAAAGCTCAGTACATTCATTTAGAAGGTTAATGGTAGGAGAAATGAATCGATTACTTTCTAATTCAAACTCAGAAGGCATAGGAACTTTTCCTGTTTTCCACTGATTGATGGTACAAATGCTTCAGTGACAATTCTTTCAGCCCATTAATGAAAAAATGAGTTGAGGGTATTTTATTTTATCTCAAAATTACATCTATAATGTTCTCATTTTAAACAATCATTAATGTTTCAAAATGAAAACATTTACATTCACTTCACACTGATAAGGCATATTTTATCAGACCATAGCTCTTCAAGTTGCCTTAAAAAATGAAGATAAGATGCCTATTTCTCTAACATGAGTTCTTCTTTCTTCCCTAATAAGCAAAGAACAACACCACTCTCAAGTAAGAATATATTAGCAAGGACATCTCTTAAATGTTGTCTTCTCAAACACATTTATATTGTCCCATAGATCAGAATTTTCCTTTCTTATTTAATACTTTGGACAAAGAGATACTATCAAGGTCATGTAGGTTTGGTAAATTCAGATAGGTAATTACAATTTAACGCTTATTTATAGGGGACTGCTTGCAATAGATTCCTGTTTTACAATCTAACTGTATCATAGTTCTTGATGCTTCTACAACACACACTTCTGCCTACAGACATTTGGACAGAGATTTTTTTCTTTCTTTCTTTTGAAGGGATCACAAACTCCGACTATCATTGTGAGTTTCTAAAAGATTCTTCCCACAGTGCTTCTAGAATCATATAAACATCTTATGTGCTATATCTTTCCTTTTTTTTTTTTTTTGTTTTAGTGTTTTTTTTTCCCTTTTTTTTGGATATTTTCTTTATTTACATTTTAAATGTTATCCCCTTTCCCTGTTTCCCCTATGGAAATACACATCACAAAAGTGTGCGCATGCAATTAGTGATCTAAGAAATCAAGAGCATGATAATTTCTAGTTTAATCTCTTTGCCTGCAAAATGCAGGATGTCCTCATTCTGTTTTGTTTTGGTTTGGTTTGGTTTGGTTTGGTTTTTGATTTTCGAGATAGGGTTTCTCTATATAGCCCTGGCTGTCCTGGAACTCACTTTGTAGACCAGGCTGTCCTCGAACTCAAAAATCTGCCTGCCTCTGCCTCCCGAGTGCTGGGATTAAAGGCCTGTGCCACCACGCCTGACTGGATGTCCTCATTCTTAAAAACTCAGGATGTCCTCGTTCTTAATAGCTGAGTAGTATTCCATTGTGTAAATTATCCAAATTTTCTGTATCCATTCTTCTGTCATGGGACATCTGGGTTGTTTTCAGCTTCTATTACAAAGAAGGGCACTATGAACATAGTGGAACATGTGCTCCTATGGCATGGTAGGCATCTTTTGGGTATATTCTAGAAGTAGTATTCCTTGGTCTTCAGGTAGATCTATTTCTCATCCTGAATGAGGTAACTTAAACCCAAAGGGACATGCATGGATGCATGGTATGTACTCACCAATAAGTGGGTATTAGCAAAATAATAATAATAATAATAATAATAATAATAATAATAATAATAATAATAATAATGTACAGAATACCCAAGATACAGTCCACAAATCTCAAAACGTTCAACAAGCTGAAGGGCCCAAGTGAGGATGCCACAGTCCCACTTGGGAGGAAAAAGTAAGCAATCACAAGTGGGGAGGAAGGGAGGGACCTGGGAGGGAAAGTGCACAGAGGGGAGAAAAGGGGAACCAGATATGGTATTGGGTGAAGGAAAAGGACTGAAGCCCTGAGGGCCAGCAGAAAGAATGAAGACAACTTCAGGAGGTAGGAGATCGAGGCGGGTGGGGGGATTACAAAATGCACCAGAGACCTTGGAGGTGAGAGATTCTCAGGATGAAATGTCAGACAGTAGGTAGAGGAAACTTGTAGGGCCCACCTCCAGCAGAATAAGGGAGGGAGGGGGTTGTCACACTACAATCAAAACTCTGACACATAATTGTTCCTGTCTGAAAGAACTGCAGGGATGGAAATGGAGATGAGCCTAAGGAAAAGAAGTCCCAGCAACAGGCACAAAGTGAGAGCCAGCTCAAGGGAAGGTCCCAAGCCCTGACATTATTACTGAGGCTATGGTTCGCTCACACAAGGGACCTATCAACATTGCCCCCAGAAAGCTGCAACAAGCAGCTGAAAGAGTCAGATATACATATTTGCACCCAACCAATGGGCAAAAGCTGCTGATCCCTGTGATTGAATTAGAGAAAAATTTGAAGAAGGTGAGGAGGTCAACCCTGCTGTAGGAGGACCAGGAGTCTCAATTAACCTGGATCTCTGAGCTCTCTCACACACTGGACCACCAACCAGGCATCATACACTGACTGATATAAGGTCCCGAACACATATACAGAAAAGGGCTGCCTCGTCTGGGTTCAATCAGAGATGATGCACCTAACACTCAAGAGACTGGAGGCCCCAGGGAGTTCAGAGGTCTGGTAGGGTGGGGTATTAGGGCTTCAGGACATCCTCATAATGACAGGGTTGGGGAGGAAGTATGAGATGTGGAAGAGTCAAAGGGTGGCCTGGAAGGTGAATAAAATCAGTAGTGCAAATTAATTAATTAATTAATTAATTAATTAAAATATTATATTAAAAAAGAAATGACTTCTATATAAATGTTTCCCTCTCATAAGACTGATTTATAGAATTAAAAAAATGAAGTGGTTAAAAAATAGAAAAGAAATAAAGCAAAAACTGTTGGCTCAAAGAAAGGCAGAAAGGAAGGAAATGTGTATTCTAGTTCTTATGGCTATGTAGCAAAGACTCACAAACACACACACTTAAAAATATGAACACATTCCTAGGACAAAATTATAGGTATAACTTTGCTGAATTCTCAATTTGGTCCATTAGTCACAGAATTGTAATTAGAATGCCAGGAATTTTGATTCCATATAAGGAAGCTATACTAAAAATGCTTTTTTCACATTCTTTATTATGTTGGCCTAGTTTGAGTACTGATGTGATGCATAGTGGTGGTCTGTATTTCACTATGGCTTGTGAACTGTGGACTTCTTTCTGCTTTTAGGAGTTCTGAAAATTATAACTCATACAGTGCCTTCAGTTTTAAAGCCAACAAAGTATTTTTCCTTCTGTAAAAATTCTTATTCATGCTTTTTATCTTTAAGGTTAAGATTATGTATATTGTGAGGTTCACAGCACTGTTGAAGTATACATTGTATGGACAGGGGTCTTTGGTGTTACTGCAGAATTCTACCTGCTTATAAGCTAAAACAGAAGAATGTGATATACAGACATACTCAACTTCTGATGCTAAGCATAGGTAATAACTTTCATTGTTGTACTAAGTCAAACAACTGTAATGATTCCAAGTGCTTTTTTTATAATATCAAGTATTTTAAATAACATATTTTTATTGAAATTAATTCAGAAAAGGCCACAGAGCATATTGCATCAAGGTTAACAGGTGAATAATACAGTCCATGTGTATCATTTTAATCATAAGAGGTGATCAAACTACAGCTAATTATGATGCAGAAGCTGTTTTAATGAATAATTTTTATTCAAAGTTATAAATATTGTTTAGCAATGATGGGGTAAGATCATTTACTGTGAAAGAAATCACCAACAGCTTTTAGGGAAGAAGTATAGAAATTAAGATATAGAATATATATTATCTCAATTGGGTTGTGATGCTCCCTCTAACATTAATAGACTAGCAAAAATATACTACCAGCCAAGGGAAACCTCCCTTGAATTAGCTGGTCAGGGGATCCAGCAGACTCCCAATACAGTGCAGTATACTGCCATTGCCCTTGGTTTTGAAGCTGAATTTAAGATCATACTGGGGAAGACAGTGTACACATTGAACACATACTTTGTAGGAACAAAGGGGTTCTGACATTGAAGTTTCCACCCTGAGGAAAAGCATTCATTTTACTGTCAGGAGATATGCAAAGTGCCAGGGGAGTAATGTAACCAATATTCCTACCAACCAAGATGTATTCCTGCAAACTGAATAAGAATAGGAACATATTCGGTGGGCAGCCAACAGCTGTTCAACTGGACTCAAGACCAGCTTGTTTGAAGAAAATTTCCGCCCAATAATGTAAACTAGCTCACTACTTGTGTAGTATAAGGCCATATAATAACCCTTATGAGAACCTACTAGAGCCACTTCCCCTAAACTACTATAATTTTATTGGCATTCTATGTATTAATACCCTCAAATAAGTATGGCTCTCATTCTTCATCAAAGAAGGTTATTCTTATTGAAAAATATGTTTTATGCAATATATATTATATAGTACCTTCAGTTTTAAAGCCAACAAAGTATTTTTTCTTCTCTGTAATGTGTATGTATGTATGTATGTATGTATGTGTGTGTGTGTGTGTATATATATATATATATATATATATATATATATATATATATACACACACACACAAAACTTGACACCAATGTTTGTAGATTTCAGGCTTAAAAGCTCTGAACCTTTTTGGCTTGGTGTCAGACTCTCAGCTCCTGAGAATGACCTGCAACCCTAACTGATCAGTACCAAGGTATGTGTTCAGTAAACTATCCATCCTTGATTGAGATTAGTGTCTGTGTGGTTTGTAGAGAGATTCCTGGATCCCAACTGTTGTAATTTCAAAAAAAAATCATAAAAAAATGTTTAAAATCACACACACACACACACACACACACACACACACACACACACCCCTGTGTTGTGAGAAAAGCTGCCTAGTCATTAGATGGTTCTGTTATTCTCCATGGCCCTCCTATGAGAGAAGGCACTCAGACAAGAACAGCAGTGATGGTATTTTGTAAGAAGGTATAGCAG
>LR753447.1:257463-274413 GCA_902729485.2 Mus minutoides
TGTGGGAGGCTATACCAGTGCCTGGTAAACACAGAAGTGGATGCTCACAGTCAGCTATTAGTTGGAACACAGGACTCCCAAGGTAGGAGCTAGAGAAAGTACCCAAGGAGAGGAAGGGGTCTTCAACCCTCTAGGTGGAAGAATAACATGAACTAACTAGTTCCCCCTGCGCTCATGTCTCTAGCTGCATATATGGAAGGAGATGGCCTAGTTAGCCATCATTGGGAGGAGAGGCCCCTTGGTCATACAGACTCTATATGCCCCAGAACAGGGGAATGCCAGGGCCATTACGTGGGAGGGGGTGGGTAGGGGAGCAGGGCGGGGACGCGGGAGGGTAAGGGAAAATTTCTGAATAACATGTGAAATGTAAATGAAGAAAATATCTAATAAAGAGAAAAAAAAAAGAAGGTATAGCAGAAATTCTGAAGATAATTATAATTCTGCTAGGGGGATTGTCCTGTACAATAGGTGGAAACTCACTTCTTTTAATCATTTGTTTCTTATAATCTTTATTTGTAAAAATACTGCAATATCTATTTATTAGAAAATTAGAAAAAAAACAGGCTTAATGCAAATCTGACTGCTCAAATAGTATTTTTTATTTCCTTGGATGATGATTTTAATTTTAACAATTTGATGTACTGATTTTATAAATAAGTTCATTAAATCTCTTTCATTGTGTGATTATAGACAAAATAATTATGAACACACTTTTCATAATCTAATACTCTATTAAAACAATGATAATTTCCCTGGCCACAGTTCTGGCTGCATCACTGGACGTCTGCTTGCCCCCACATCAACCACTTGAGATCTGCCTCCCTCTCCCAAATATCCTGCCTGCTGGGTACTCCAGCAAACCCAGGAACCCCGTAGTCTGTTCAGTCCACTTTGTTCTCCAACCTCCAGACCACATATCTATTCTACCTCCAATACAAGAGGACTTCAACCATCAGGGATCAAAAAGGAGAAGGAAATGAATGAAACTTTTCAAGATTGAAAAAGGAAATAGAAGAAAAAATACTGATACAATCCTGAAAAAGATGGGAAATCTAAGAAAGAGAACATGAACTACAGACTAGAGCGTGACCAACACAATACAAGAATCTCAGGCACAGACAATATCATGATATGATAGAAGAAATTGATACATAGGTAAAAGAAAATGTTAAGTATTCCTAACACAAAACATTCAGAAAAGTTGAGACATTTTGAAAAGATCAAATCTTATAAAAATAGGAATAGAAGGAGATTCCAAGATCAAAGGACCTGAAAATATCTTTAACAAAATCATAAAGTAAAATTAACATAACCTAAAGAAAAAGATGCCTATAAATGTACAAGAAGTTTATAGAACACTAAATAGATGGAATCAGAAAAAAATCTTCCTGCCACATGATAATTAAAATGCTAAATGTAAAAAACAAAATAAAACAAAATAAACAGCAACAACAACAACAAAAGCATTAAACATTGTTTTTAATGGGGAAAAGGCAAAGTAAGATTAAAAGGCAAATTTATCTGAATTATACCTCATTTCTCAACAGAGACTCGATAGGCCAGAGATATGTCTCTCTACACTACTACAACAACAAAACTGTCAAATGTCATAGGTGCTCCCAAGGTATGGCAAACCCAAACTTAAATAATAATTCTCCACTAATTCTGCCCTACAGAAGATATTAGAAGGAAAACTCCAACTTAAGGAGGGCAACTACATCAAAGAAAACACAATAAATAAATAACTTTACACAAGTAAATCTAAAAGAAGAGAAACACACACACACACACACACACACACACACACACACACACACTACCATCAGCAACATCAAAGTAACAAGAGTTAGTAATCATTGGTCATTATTATCTCTCAACATCAATGGACTCAATTCCCTAATAAAAATGCATGAACTAAGAGAGTGGATATTTTAACAGGATCTATCCTGCTGGATGCAAGAAAATACTTCAGCAACAATGATAGACATTACATCAGAATGAAGGGCTGCGAAAAGTTTTCCAAGCAAACAGACCCAGGAAACAACTTGAGTAGCCATTCTAATATTTAAGAAAATCGACTTTTAATGAAAAGTAATCAAAGAGATGTAAAAAACTCTTTATACTTATCAAAGAAAAAAATCCACCAAAATAATGTCTCAATTATGAATATCTATGCCACAAATGTGAGCAATCACATTCATAAATGAAACATTATTATAGCTAAAAATCACACATCAAACCCCATACACAAATAGTATGAGACTTAAACACTCCACTTTTACCAGTGAACAGATCATCAACAGAAACTAAATATAGAAGTAATGAAACTAAAAGAAGTTATTAATCAAATGGACCCAAAACATATCTATAAAGCATTCACTCAAGCACAAATTGATATACTTTCTTCTCAGTACCTCACATAATCTTCTGTAATATTGACCATAAAATAGGTCACAAAGCAAACCTCAACAGATAGAAGAAGATGGAAACAACCCTTTGCATCTCATTAGATCAGCATGGATTAAAGCTGGAGTTCTACAAAAGAAAGCCTACAGCTCATTGAAACTGAACAATTCCCAACTCAATAATTACTGGGTCAGAGAAGACATAAAGAAAGAAGTTAAAGACTTCCTAGAATTCAATGACAACAAAGGTACAACCTCTCAAAAAATATAGGAAATGATGAAACAGGGCCATGACTCAAGTTCAGAACGCTCAGTGCCTTTACAGAGAAATTGGAGCGATCTCTTCCTAGCAACTAAACAAAACACATCTAGGATGAAAAGAATGAATTACACCCAAGAGGAGTAGATAGCAGGAAATAATCACACCCAGGACTAAAATCAGTCAATGAGAACCAAACTGAAAAATATGAAGAATCCATAAAACTAAAAGCTGCTTCTTTGAGAAAATCAAAAGGATAGACAAACCCTTAGCCAAACTAACTGTAATAATAATAAAATAATAATAATAATAATAATAATAATAATAATAATAATAAATAGGGATAATATCCAAATTTACAAAGTGATAAATAGGAAGGGGCACATAATAACTGACACTGAGGAAATACAAAGAATCATTAAGGTTACTCCAATAATATGTCCTCTATAATATTGGAAGATCTAAATGAAATGGGTAATTTTCTGTATAGATACCACATACTAAAGTTAAATCAATATCAGGTAGACAATTAAATAGCTTTATATGACCCCCTAAGGAAGCAGAAACAATTACTAAAATTCTCCTATTCACAGATGATATATTAGAACACATAAGTGACCTCTAAAGTTCTATCAGAGGACTCCTACACCTTAGCAAAATAGCTGGATACAAAATCATCTGAAAAAAAAAATCAGTAGCTCTTCTTCATACAATTGGTAAATGGCCTGAAAATAAAATCAGAGAAATATCACCCTTTATAATGTGCACAAATCATATAAAACATCTTATGGAAACTCTAGCCAAACAAATGAAAGACCAATATGTCAGGAACTTCAGGTCTCTGAAGAAATAAATAAGAAGATATTAGAAGATAGAAAGATCTCTCATGCTCATGGATTGATAGGATTAAAATATTGAAAATGCTATCTTATCAAAAGCAATCTACAGATTTAATGCAATTCCTCTTAAAATTCAAAAATAATTCTTTATGTGTCTAGAAAAAAAAATTCACAAATCCAGATAGAAAAAGGAAAAATTAAAACTCAAAATAGCTAAAAGAGTCATGTGGAATAAAGTAACTCCTGGAGGTATAACCATTCCTAATTTCAAGCTGGACTACAGAGTAATAGTAATAAAAACTGTATGGTATTGGTATAGAAACAGAAAGAATGATTTGTCTGGTATTGTATCAAAGACCCAGAAATAAACACACATATGTACAAAAAACCAAATCCAGACAATCAAAAACGAAAGCAACAAATGGTTCTGGTCTAACTTATATCTGCATGTAGAGGAATGCAAATAAATCCATATTTACCACTCTGCATAAACTCATGTAAAAGTGGATCAAAGGCATCAATATAAAACTTAATACATTAAATCTAATAGAAAATATTGTTGGGAATGACCTTGAATTCATTGGTACAGGACACAACTTCTTGGAGATCAATAGCTCAGGCACTAAGACCAACAAATATTAAATTGGACCTCATGAAATTGAGTAGCTTCTGTAAGGCAAAGAACACCATAAATATGACAAAACAGCAGTCAAAAGATGGGAAAAAGATTACAACCAATTCTACATCCAACAGACGGTTAATACATAAAATATATCAAGAACTCAAGAAGTTAGATACCATCTAACAAAATAACCATATTAAAAAAATGGGATAGAGTGCTAAACAGAATTCTCAAGAGGGAAACTCTAGTGTATGAGAAACACTTAAAGAAACGTTCAAGTTCCTTAGTTATCAAAAATATGAACATCAAAATGACTCTGATATTCTAACCTAAACTCATCAGAATTGCTAACATCAAAAATTCAAGGGCCACCACATGCTGGAGAGGAGAAAATGGAATACTCCTCCATTCCTGGAGAGAGTACCAACTTCTACTAACGTTCTGGAAATCAATGTGGTGGTTTTGAGAAATTTGAGAATAGTTCTACCTTAACAACCTGCTATACTACTTTTCAGTATATAGCCAAAAGATGTTCCACCATACCGGTAGCAAAGACATGGTGTTCATAACAGCTTTAATTGGAAGGAATAACCAGAAACTAGAACCAACCCACATAACTCTCAAGGGAAAAATGGATAAAGCAAATTTGCTACATTTACATAATGGAATATTACTCAGCTATTAAAATCAAAGACATCATGTAATTTGCTGGAAAAATGGGTAGAAGTAGAAAAAAGAAAATCATTGTGAGTTAGGTAACCTAGACCCCCAAGAGACATACATGATATGTAATCATAAATAGATATTAGCCATAAAGTACAGGATACCCATGCTACAATTCACAAACACAAGAAGCTAATATACAAGGAGGGTCCAAGGAAGGTTGTTTGAATCTCACTCAGAAGAGGAAATAAAGTATTCATTGGAGGTGGATGGATGGAGGGAACTGTACCTGCAAAAGGATAGGGCTGGGGAGAATGGAGGATCAGGTATAAAGAGAGCTAGCAGAGGAGAGAGGGCCAGCAAAGTGAACTTAACCCAGAGACAAGTGTTTGTGGGGAAGGGGTTATGTACCTCTAGGACACATCACAGACCTGGAAAGTGGGATGCTCCAGAGAATCTATGAGTGTGACAGTAATTGAGATTACCAGAAGTAAGGATTGTGCAGCCTGAAGTGGCCATGTCCTATAGCCAGGCAGGACTCCCCGTGGAGAAATAAGGCCACAAACTCACTCACAAAACTTTCAACCCAATATTTGTCCTGCATATGAGAAGTGCAGGGACAAGGATGAACAGAGACTAGGAAAATGAGCAACTAATGACTGACCCATCTTGAGATCTATCCCATAGGAAAGAACCAATCTCCAATGACTGACCCATCATGAGATCTATCCCATAGGAAAGAACCAATCTCCAATGACTGACCCATCATGAGATCTATCCCATAGGAAAGAAACAATCTCCAATACTATAAACAATACTCTACACGTGCAGACAGGATCCTAGCATAACTGTCCTCTGAGAGGATCCACCCAGCAGCTGACTGAAACAGTCAATCTTTAGACAAAGCTTGGGGAGTCTTATAAAAGAATTAGGAGAAGGAGTGATGGACTTGCAGGAAGAAGTAGATCACAAGTAGACCAACAGACTAAACTGGATACTTGTGGGCTCACCAGGACTGAACCACCAACCAAATAACATAAATAAGCTGGACCGACCCCCTTTAAATATTAGCAGATACATAGCTTGGTCTTCATATGAGTCCACCAACAACAGGAACTGGGGTTGTTCCTGATTCTGATACCTACCTGTGGATCCTGCTCCCCTAATTGGTTGCTTTTACTGGAATCAGGGAGAGAGAAGTTGTCTATTCCTCTAGTGACTTGTTATGTAGGGGTGGGTTGGTAACTGGGCAGGGGGCCTGTGGGGGCACTTTTCCTCAGACTAGAAGGGGAAGGAAGATGAGAGGAGGGCCTGTGGGGAGAGGGCTGGAAGGAGAGGGGAGACCTTCACCAGGATGTAAAATGAATACATAACTAAATTAATGAAAAAGTTGTTATAGCAATTGAAATCAGTTTCATAAATTAATGGAATTAAAAATCACTTAAAGTATGTAGCTCTTTTGATTTCACTTCTTGAAAGTTTATACTTTTTTTTTTTGAGACAGGGTTTCTCTGTATAGCCCTGGCTGTCCTGGAACTCACTCTGTAGACCAGGCTGGCCTCAAACTCAGAGATCCACCTGCCTCTGCCTCCCAAGTGCTGGGATTAAAGTCGTGCACCACCACCACTAGGCTCATAAATTACTTTTTGTGTATTGATAAATCTAATTATAAGTTTTATCCTATCATTTAGCAACACGGGCAACAGCAGAAGACATAATACAATTTAAATTAGGAATATTCTGTATTAAATCCTCTGTCACATATTTAGCATGGAGCTCCAATGAAGAATTTGTATTTAAACCTAATAAGATGGTTCAAAAAATAAAATTATTTGCAACCAAGTCTGATGGCTTCAATATATTATAGGCAGCAGGAGGGAAACAATTCTACAGTTCACCACCTTCCACTACAAGACACAAGTTGACACATTTACACAACTATATTCATATATCACACCAACACAGTCAGTGACAATTTACTTTTTAAACAAATTGTGTTCAGTAGTCTACGTGTTACATTTATGCAAGTAACATGAAAATGTTTCAAGTTTCTCACTAATTCATAACATACTGTATTTATTCGGTGACAAAACAGTCCCTAAAATTACTTTTCAATGTTCTTAAAGCCTAAATCCTCTATTTTTTTGTGAAATCATGTGTAAAAACACAGATCCATTCATTCCTGTATTGTGAAAGTAGGTGCAGAATACAGCCTCTTTCACCTGCCTGGCAATAAAACTAACTGAGACTTACATGATCCCAAGGATGCTGTCAACCAAAAAACTCCACTCAAGCTTTCCAAACAGAATGGGAAAAATATATTAGATTCGAAAGAGAATGCATTTTCTATAATAAAGCAAATATGTGAAGGGCAGCGAGGCAAAGAAGACCAAATGGGGTATGTGCACAAACAGGGACCAGGCAACAGGGATGCTTTGAAGAATAAGCAGAAAAAAGTCAGATCATATTCACATTGATTTTTTTCCTGCCTTCTTTATTCTTTTTGTTTACAGTTACAAACACATGGAGTATTTTAATGAAAGATTAATTATATAATCCTAATACAATCTTGAAAGGTGGTGATATAACATAAAGCATATAGACAATGTGGACATTATCAAGTTCTAGCCTTTAAAAATGTAATTATAATACAATGTAGTTGGTAAGAATATCATTTTTTGAGGGGTCTCAAGAAGACTGAGACTGAGAAAAGTTCATTGCAAGAAATCTGCAAATTGTTTTTGCCCTCATAGGGCATAGAGATTTAATGAATGATTATTTGTGTCAATGAATTTTAAGGCTGTTAGATGATGACTTTAAAGATATTCCAATTGCAATAGGAATAAAAATTAATCATTTATATAGCAGGCAGTTTACTAGATACATTAGATTTACTTCTGTGCAGATGTAAAATTATTGTAGCATCTTGAAATTTTTGTATTTTTGAGGAAAAAAATAGGATGTTGCCAGATACTTAGCATCAAATCTAATGTGGGCTCAAGTTTGAGAGACTCATCTACCTCTTGTCCAGGGGAGGGAAAAATAAATGAGTCACCTTGTTCCAAAATGTGAAGAAGTGTCATCTCTGATATTATTAGTCTCCATATTGTGATAGGGAAGCTGATTTTATGTGCTGGAGCAAAACCCATGGCTCATAAACTCAACAGAGGTGAGTGGGTTATGATAGTCTGGAAACACATTAATGAAATTCTGCAAACATCAGTATGGTACATTAGTCTTCATCACATTTGGCTTTATTAAATACACAGATAGATGAGTACCTGTCATGTATGTCAATTGTTTTTCATTTTTAAAATTACCTAAGAAAATATGAAAGCATTGCAGATTTTTTTTAAATCTATTTTAACACCATGTATAAATAATAACATTTCATAGCTTGATGATTCAAAGGATATTTAGCATATATCACCATGGCAATTTAACATTTAACAAAGGCCAATATCATAGGGTATACCATAGGAAACAAAATTAGACACAATCAAACAAGTTCTTTGCCCTTAATACATGTTTGCTTATTTATATTAAGGCCTGGGAAATTTGAAATGGTCCCTTCCTTGTACATATTTTTGGTAGTGGTTGTTCATTAGTTTTGAGATAGGGTTTTATTATGGAGCCTTGGCTAGCCTGAAGCTCACTTTGCAGAGCAGCTTGAGTTAAACATATAGCAGTCTTCCTGACTTTGATTCCTAAGTCTTGGAATTAAATATATATTCTATCTCATCAAGACAAGTAGATGGTTTGAGGACTGGAGTGCCTATCAGATTCCATATGGCTTATCACTTCAGATTGTACAGTTGGCACTTTTATTTTATGACAAAATATATGCAGAAACCTTATGCATTGTAGGTGTGGTCCTGCACTATGTAATAAGGATATGAAGGTTCTGTGAATGGAGCATCAGTGGAGAAAATAGCCCACTTGCAGCAAAATTTAAGTAACAGCTACTTTATTCTCTCTCTCTCTCTCTCTCTCTCTCTCTCTCTCTCTCTCTCTCTCTCTGACCTCTTGTCACACTGATGTCTGATTCACTGCTCCTTAGCATTATGCAATAGCTACTGGTCTCAGTTTCAAAATCTCTGTCTTGGAAAAGAAATAAAATACCTTAAAGGGGAAGGAGGTATTTTTCTAAAATTCTATGGAGTCATTCCATTATACTGATAAAGTAATGCACATTGCTGGACCATGAGGCTGATGATTGTCCACTTCTCTGCTTAATGGAAACAGAGAGCTCAGGGGCCAACTAGGAACAGAACAATCTTCAGAAGCCTTCTTACTGTGACTCATTTTACCAGATAATTTCTGAATCCAAAAAGTTCATAAACCTTCCAAAACAGCCACCACCAAGTGTTGGGTCCTATTTGGCCCTGGTTTGGGCCTTAGCTCAAACCCTCTCACTCACTTCCCTACTGGAGTGACTCAGCAATACCTGCTTAAGCCTGTCTTTGCCTAGCTACTGATTAGGTAGAATAACTTTGTTGGCCCTGTCATTCAACAGATACCCTTCCTCACCTGTCCTCTCCCCCTGTGTTATCTTGCTCACCCAAAATCCCCATCTCCTTCCTCAACCCTATATAAACAAAAGAGTGATACAATAAAATGAATTCCTGCTTTGATAGACTCCTGGCTTGGGGTGGTTATTCTTCGGAGAGCAGGAGATCTAAGCTGCCACACTCACCATCTCCCTTCAGCCTCAGAGACTCAGCTGGACCAGGCAGCAGAGACCTGGCAACCAAATACAGGCAGATGTTAAAAATAAGACGTGGTGATGGATTTCTCACATTCAGTACAAAACACCTTTTACTTCCTGTGTGTTCTTATTCATACAAGTGTTGTTACTTTTCCTGAGGCTGGCCAGGATAATGGGTAATACCTTCATCTCACAAAATAGTATTGCCTGTGACCTGGGATGACAGAGCAGCACTTCAGAAGAAACTTATTTCTGGACTGGCTGTTTCACAGAGGAATGAAGTATAGGTATGAGGATGTCAGGGCACACACTTCAGAGGGGATGGGAGGGAAATGGGTGACTCAGGATCAGATGTGGAGGACAGGAGAGTTGCCTAGATGGCCAAGAGATTGAATGGAAATCTGCAACTTATTGGAGTAGGGAAGTAGGGGTATCTCCAGTACAAGAAAGAGACCTGAAATAAGGGAGGCAACCCAAAATTAATGGGGGTAACCTTAGCTGTGACTCACTGCACTGGGGACCTGGAACCTAAAGAAGGTACCTCCTGTAGCCAGGCAGGAAACCCAGGGGAGCAACAGAGACACCCAACCACCCAGAAAACTTTCACCCCAAAATTTATCAATCTATAAGAAAAGAAGACACAATGGATGAAGCAAAGACTTAGGAATGACCAATCAATAACCAGCCCAACTTGAGATCCATCCATGGGCAAGCACCAATCCATAACATTATTAATGATATTTTGTTATGTCTGAAGACAGGAGCATGTGGCTTTTTGAGAAGATACACACAGCAGCTGACTCAGAGAGATACAGACACCCACATCCAAAGAGTGGTTGGAGCTTGTGGATTCTTATGGAAGAATAGAAGAAAGGATTGTGGAATGCCACAGGAAGACCAACAGAGTCAAATAACCTGGACCACTGGGTTTGAACCACCAGCAAAAGAACATATATTGGCCAGACCTAGTAATCCTACTCCATGTAGCAGATATGCTGCTTAAGCTTAATGTGTGTTCTGAACACCTGGGCTAGGAGCTGGACCAAACGCTGTTGCCTGCATCTGGGATGTGTTCTACTACCCGGGCTGCTTTTTCTGCTTACAGTGAAAGAAAAAGTGCCTAGGATCCAAGAGACTTGAAGTGCCAGGGTAGAGGGGATACTCAGGAGGGTCCCTACCCAGTCAAAGAAGAAGAGAAGGAGGGAGGGGAAAGAATTGTCGTAGGAAGGGGGCAGTGAGTGGGGTGTAAAGCGAATAAGTAAAAAAGAAAGAAAATTAAATTTTAAAATAATAACATTAGTAGAAACAAATGAACAGGTTAAATGATCCTTATGAAAGTTGTAAAAAGTTTAAAATTTGTATTTATATTATTGTATGCCTTCACTCTTTCCATGTCCTCAGAGAATATACAAAATCACTTCTAGATAGTTAATAAAAAATAAAATTGATACTAAAAATTATAAATATTTTGAAAAGAAGTAAAAAAAGTACCTTAGCCTGGCATTGGTGGCACACACCTTTAATCCCAGCACTTGGGAGGCAGAGGCAGGTGGATTTTTGAGTTTGAGGCTAGCCTGGTCTACAAAGTGAGTTCCAGGACAGCCAGGGCTACACATACACAGAGAAATCATGTCTCAAAAAAAAAAAAAAGCCCAATTTCAGATGGTTTTAGCACAGAATTTGATATGAATACTGCTCATATTATCCCCCCCCCCAAAAAAGAAACAGTAGAAATATAGCCAAATACATTTTTTTATAGAAACAAAATTTCTAAAACTGATTCTGTATGTGCTCTTGGGTCATGAAGGAATTTTATATGTGGTTTCATAAAGAATTTTAGCTTTTCTATATTTTGAAACAGGGATAGTTTTTACTACCTCCTACTCATCCTTCTTCTTTCTGAATATGTTCATGTGGCTGTCTGTTTTGTTTCTTCTTTTACGAAGATACTAATGTTTATAGTTTGACTTAACTGTCACATATTTTACACTCAACGTTCAGTGGCTAAATGAAAAGGTGTTGCCTTGGTTTAAACAGATTCTACCATTGACTGTCACCCTGATTGTAAGTGTTAAACACCTAAAAGCTATTTAAGAGATAACTTTGCATTCTTTCATTGCCACATACATATCAGATTTGTGGTTACAAATGGGCCTCAGGGGTGGAATTTTCACCTCCTACTTTTAATTATCAAGCATAGTACATAGGCCTGTATGTTTTGTATGTCCTCTAAGTTGGTTGGATGACAGTGAGTGATCCTTGCTGGGTACAGTCTGAATTTGGGAGCTTTGATTAATAAGCACATATACTTGGTTTTTAAACACCTTACAGATATTGCATATTGGAGCTACTTGAAGTGAACAAAGTAAACAGGAGTAGATTTGTCATACTTATGCTCCTACACAATTACAGTTCCCATCACATCAATAGCTACATTGTAAAGAATTGGGGACTTTGCATGTGCTAGACAATCAACAGGCTGAGGAGCTGTCACAAACCCTCTTTGTCTCCTGCCCCACCCCCACACCATATTTTGTTCTTCTATTTTGAGATATAGTATTGCTAAGTAGCCCAGACTACTATAGAACTTGGAATCCTTTTTGCCAAATTCATATTATGAGGCTACATTAACTCTGATATCTAAGCACAAAAAGACTCAAAGACAGAGAATTACAGACCAATTTCCCTCATGAATATGATGCAAAAATACTCAACAAAATATTCCCAAGCTGAATTCAAAAATACATAAAAAAGACCATCTACTATTATGGAGTAGGCTTCATCTTAGAGACACTGGGATGGTTCAACATATGAAAATCTATCAAGGCATTCTACAATATAAACAAATTGAAAGAAAAAAAAATACATGATCATCTCATTAGATGACAAAAAACATCTTTGACAAATTCCCATAGCCTTCCATGATAAAAGTCTGAAAGAAATCAGGTATACCAGAGACATAGTAAAAGCAGTTTAGAGCAATCCTGTAGCAAACATTAAATTAAATGGAGAGAAATGCAAAGTAATTCTAATAAAATCAGCAATAAAATAAGGATGTTCATTCTCCCCATATCTATTCAATATAGTACTTAAAGATATAGCTAGAGCATTAAGATAAGGAAAATAGATGATGGAGAAACAGATGATATAATAGTATGCATAAGTGACCCAAAATTCTACCAGGGAACATCCACAGCTGATAAACACCTTCAGCAAAGCAGCTATATACAAGACAAACTAAAAAATATAAAATCAGTAGCCTCCTATATACAAATAATAAATGGGCTGAAAAAGAAATCAGGGAAACATGACAAATATAGAAGTGGATGCTTACAATCATCTATAGGGCAGAACACAGGGCCCCCAATGTAGGAGCTAGAGAGAGTACCCAAGAGCTGTAGGGGTCTGCAACCCTATGGATGGAACAACAATATGAACTAATCAGAACCCCCAGAGCTCATGTTTCTAGCTGCATATGTATTAGAAGATGGCCTAGTAGGCCATTATTGGGGAGGAAAGGCCCTTGGTCTAACAATGTTTATATGCCCCAGTACAGGGGAATGCCAGGGCCAAGTAGTGGGAGTGGGTGGGTAAGGGAGCAGTTATGGATTAACACTTGAAATGTAACTGAAGAAATTCTCTAATAATAAATAAATAAATAAGTAAATAAATTTTAAAAAAAGAAAAAAAAAAGAAATCAGGGAAACAACACACCACACAATAGCAACAGATAATATAAAATATCTTAAGATAACTCTATGCAAGCAAATAAAAGACAGATGGATCTGTAAATTGAAGTCTTTGATGAATAAAATTGAAGACAATTATCAGAAGATAGAAAAGTTTAACATGTAAAATAACAGTACGAGCATGGCCTACCATCAATGAGACTGATGGTGATTTACACTGTGGGGACTGACTTAAGAGGTTTCAGAATAGAAGAATATGTGGCCTAGAAATCTCTCATGCAATGGTTTTGACAAACAATGTGGCTGCCTTTTGTCCTTATACCAAAAGCTTGACTGAGGCTATATTGAAGAGGTTTGAAATAACTGTGATTGTAAAGATTTCACAACAGCCTAGTATTGACTATGTTATGTAGATTTTTAATGAACAAGAACAAGCTGGGCACAGAAAGATGCAAAACATAGAGTTTGATGAGAAAGGGAACACGAGAATATATAAACCGTTTTGTTTGGTGCTTTTACACTTAAACAGAATTAAGGGAATGGTGACGTCAGAGCAAGACCCCTCTCAACTAAACTTCCAACTTCTGAAAAGGAATCAAAGAAACTTTAGGCCAGGGCATAGTGGAACACACCTTTAATCCCAGGACTCTGAAGGCAGACACAGAAGTACCTCTGAGATGGAGGGCAGCCTGGTCTACAGATTGAGTTCTAGGACAGCCAAACAAAGGGAGGGCAGCCATCAAAAAATGGATAGGTAGTGAAAATTATGTCAACTATGGGGGCATGTTCTAGCCACAGCAAACAGCAAAACTTGTCAGCTTTGGCCAAATGGTGATTCAGAATTTAGAGTTGAGAAGCCAAGAAAGCACTATGGAATGTCCCTATATGACTAGGGAAACTCCCCAGTTCTCCATGAAGGAATGACTCTTCATGGAAGCACAGAGATATCATTCTGGAAAGCTGTGAAGGTCAAGCCTGAATTTCTTAAAGACTTGGAGATGCCACAGCTCTGAGGCACCTGTTCAGTAGAGCTTCTAACAGGGAGTGGAACAAGCACAAGAAAGAGAGAAGTGTATTGAAATGAAGCAAGCATACTTACATCAAAATAATTTAGTTCTCAGGCAATTATACCTTGATTATTTAAAATGGAGGTAGCATAGAGATACCTGCTGCTGTTGCAATTCTTTCCAAAGCCTTGTGTGCTCTTTAACCAGTTGTGTAAGTTGTTCACAAGAACAAAAGGCATTAAGATAAGAATGAAGACAAGAAAATTATCTTCATTTAAAGTCAATATGATAAACAACTTGATTTCACTCCAATGTTAAATGATGAAAATGGTAAGGTCAGTACGGCCCTAGGTATGAAAATTGATTCTCCCTAAAAAATTAGATTTGCTTCCAAGAGTTATAATCAAGTAAAAACGTAGGCAATTTAAAAAAATAAATTAAGATGTCAACAAAACATAAATTACATGAAAAGATATTTAATGTACATTTAGCAGCAAGGTTATTAAACCCTCTAAACCTCAAAGATGAAGTTTAGAACGAATAGAGATATTAAACATAAAACTAAGTGGTAAAAACAATATTACAAAAATAAAGATTTATTTAAAATTATCATTAATTTTAGAATTATCATCTTAATTTATGTATACATTTCTATTTCTGGAAAAAAGATAAATATTGATTTAATCATACAAATACCAAGTACCTGTCAGATCAAGAGTTAAGTATCATAAATTTATTTTTATAAACAAAATTTAAAAGAAAACTTGATGTTGCTCATTACTATACACATTAAAGAAATATATTCCTCAACTGAAGAAAGTGAAAATTATCTGGAAGAAATAATAAGTACAAACCTGCATCAAGAGGCATTATAGAAGCAAAGAGTTTGCATCTTAACTGAGTAGAGTGTTCTAACCACTCCTCTGTATATGAAGCAAAATAAATATGACAGGGCAGTTTGTTTAATATATAACAACATATGCAATAAGTGAGAGGCTATGTTTTATTTCTCTTGTTTCAACAGAACAGCACAAATTGTGTAATTTACGAAGAAAAGATGATTATATCTCCCAATTTTGGAGACTGAGGAGTCCATATTGGAAAACATTTGTCTGAGAAAAGTCCATTGCTTTGTGGCAGATCTTTACCTTGCTGGAATCCTACTCTTAGTTTGGAATGGAAGAGTTCTCTAGTGTCCTTTTCTAGCTCCCAGAGGGATATTATGAAAGCCTAGCAATATGGAGGATGTAATGTGCTAAGAGGAAAGGAGATTGGCAGTCAAGTTCTCTCTTCCTATGAAGCCACTAATTTTCTCATTGAAGTTTCATCCTCATGAATTTTCAAAAGGCTTGATATTTCCCAAATGGTCAATTTGAAATATAATGAGAATTTTGATGCGATGTTCTTTTGAACGTTTCTTTAGCTTATATTATGTGGGTTCAAAATCTAACATCTTCTTGGATCAGCTTTGGAGAGCTCTATCCTGTGGACATAATTTCATCATGTTTTGTAGGATTGTAGGTGAGATGGGGAAGCATCAAGAACCAAGAAACAGAGTGTACTGAGTGATGTGGGCCCAGGCTTTCATAGCATCCTCCTGGAGCTAGGAAAGGACACCAGAGAACTCTTCCATTCCAAACTAAGAGTAGAATTGCAGCAAGGTAAAGATCTGCCCCAAAGTAGTTTAAAGAACAATTTATATAATCATTTGTCCTCCCTAGCAATGGGCAAAGAGAAGATGATAGCCTTTTCTCTTGCCAGCTTGATGCCTGGCTTGGTATTCAAAGCTGTCTTATGCCTAGGACTCACAAAAATCAAATCAAATAAGGCAGCCCAACATGGGAAGATAAAGACTGATAGAGATCTGTGAATCACCATGTCACCCAAAATCCTGCCCTCCAGGGCATAGCACAGGCATGGACCATAGACATCTGCTTCCCAACATGCCACACAGATGAAAATCTTCAAAGAGTTAAAGATCTTTAGAAAGTATGTAACTTGTCCTTCAGTACTGACTTTTGATGCCAAATGAAAATAATTAAGTGAATAGATAGAAACTGGATTGAGAAAAATTTGAATATTAAATACATGTATGTAGTCGAGTGGTGGACTGTTTAAGACATTCGATAAGCAAACAATAAACTGTAAACATTAGGTATTCAATGAAAATGGTATACGATTAGACCAATCTAATCCCACAACTATTTACTCACTAATTTCACAGAATGGATTCTACTACTTTAAATTTTTGTTAATAAATTCAATATTATTTTCTTTTCTTACTTAAAATTTTCTGTTTCTGTTGTTGTCCGTATCAAATAGATGCAGTAAATATCTCGGAAACTACCCCAACCCCCAAGCTGACCTAATTTTCCTAGAAACGATAATTGTTTTCTAGTATAGGCAGTTTAGTAGTAATTCTGTTTTTATGATATAGGAAGTAACGTCTATGACCATGAACCTGGAATTCAGATCATGAACAAAAGCAGAGACGATGAGGTCACTGCAGTAGCAGAAGCATAAACTGGAGTTAATCTGCAGCTGGTCAGGTCCAGTGACTGCAGAACACCTTACATTTCCCTCATTACATTTTCAGGCAACTTTGTGAGTTCTCCAACTGAAACCTTCATTGACTCTGATCAAATCTATGGTTATTAATATAATTTTATTTTAAATGTCATTTTTCCTTATCCACTGATAGTTTCTAATTATTTAGTGGTCCGAAGCACTCACAATATGACACTGCCTCCATCCTGCA
>LR753447.1:274513-312267 GCA_902729485.2 Mus minutoides
ATATATATATATATATATATATATATATATATATATATATATACATATATATAATTATTGATATAATTATTTACATTATTATCTCCCACATCATATGCATAAGTGTATATATGTGTATACACTCGTAATTATAGTTGTTATAGACCATATATTATATTTATATAATTATTATCATATTATATTAATATAAAAGTATTATATAAAGAATATATACTTATATTTATATATCTATATATTTTATTTTATATTTTATTAACATTATTTACATGTTCATTTATATATAAATATTTATTTATTATGTAATATGTCATATACATATAAAGTTATATATACATACACACACACATACATATATATATATATATATATATATATATATATATATATATATATATGTATGTTGTGGGAAAATATTATATAATATATAGTATAGGGTAATTCCATACTTCAATTTGCCTGCTTTGATCTGTGAATGGGAAAGTATCTATTTGGGAATTGAAAAGTCTTAGTGCACTAAGGAGAGTACTTTGTTTCACTTGAGTTAAAATTTAGTTATTTTGTACTCCTTAACAAAACTGTTTGAGAAAATAGTTATATAGTTTAAAAACAAAAACAAATTTGACCCTTTCTCTATTTTATCTTTCAGTAAAACTGTTCTAAATTTTACTTAGCTTTAACATAATAAAAACATTCTTGCCAGAATGAATATTTAAAACTACTCATATTTTGAAAATTTTATATCTTATATTGTTAATCATTGGAACTTATATAAGCCACATTTGTCATATATAAAACAAGAAAATGGAAACAAAACCAAAACATTAAATAAATTCTGAAACTCCAAATGAAACATTATTATATATACCAACAATATGGACACTGAAAAACTAATGATCAGTATTTATATTTTAAAGATAAAATTAAGTAGGGGGCTTAGTATAAATAAAATAGGGTTAAGTTCTTTACTTAAACTGATATATCATTCTTGAGTGTTTTGTTTTTCAGTAGAATTAGGCATTAAAATCAAAGTGATCAAGCTTGGAAGTAGAATATCATTTGACATAATATGAAAATCTAACAGGAATCTGCAACATGTAGTTGAGAGCTGAGTCGTGAGTTTAAAGAGTACCCTGCAGTAACTAACACAGGGAACTTGAGGAGTCAAGGCCATAGGAGATGAAATGAGGTATGGCCAATGACAGGTCAAGGTCGAATGAGGATTAGAGAATGCAAAGTGATGACAATCATATGCTGTAGGTAGGAAATCTATTGAGCAACAAAATTATAGAAAGGAAGTTAGACCATTTGAACTACAGGCTATATTAAGCACCGATTAATGAGTGGGTTAGTCACAGTAGATGTTCAAATCAATTGGAAGTGAATTCAAAGCAAAGTTAATATCAGAGTGGTAGAAATCAAAATAAGAAGCACTGACAGTTTCACGTAACTCACTGAACATTGTTTATGGCATGGTGTGAATTTAATGCATGCACAAGCATTTATCTCATTTGTTAATCACAAATCTGAGCAAATTATGTCCTTTTTCTAAATACTCTGTGGTCAGGTAACACACAGCTAGGGTCAGACTGTACTGAATAAAAATAGGAAAAAAAGTGACATTCAGGTTATCTAATCCATTTAGAACCATGAACCAAATTAAACAGTTACTCGGTATATGTAAATCAATGCTCCCAGAGTTTCAAACTGATCTATTGATACCCTTAGGGGCAAGTATATTTGTGGGCCTGAAATATTTTTTTCTGCTTTTGCAGTTTCATGTAATGAAGTTCTGGGTTTTATGTATTTGAGAATCATTAATATCTCAGTATTGCATCCTGTCACAGGAATCTTTAAATCTCATAAAATATGTTTTAGAATTTTTTTTATTAAAAAAGGAACTGGCATGATAGAAAAATTTCATCAAGACTAGTTTTCTTCACTGTTTATTAAAATTGACAAGAACTATAGTGTATCTAGTCTAATAGGCACAATTTAATGAAGCAGGGGATATTCCTCTTTGAGATAAAGCTGAGACCATTGCAGGACCAGTGTACATTTATAATTCTTCCATATTTCTTGATAGATGGAAGAGCAAAGGCTAGAAAAAATGCAATAAAATTGTTACATCTAGAGTCAAAGCAAAAATAAATCCTTGGTGACAGTAATATTAAGCTTATGACACAGTTTCAACGCATATATGCTCTCAGGAGACTACATTTGAGCAAAACAGAGTGAAAACTTCAAAACACTAATGTGTTTCGCTATGGATCAAGGAGTTCCCTCTAGAGTGTGAAAACTTGGCTTACTTTCATTACATTAAAAAAAAAAAAAAAATCATGCTTCAGGAAATTGCTGAGCTCTGCAATCCGGCATGGAAATTAACCAATTTAAACAAACAAAACCAGTGAAATGTGATTCACTCACTTGCAATTAAGACGGGCTCAGTAGATTCAGATTCAGCATAGCATGCATCCTCTGGACTACCATTTCCCTAGAGAATGCAGCTGCACTATAAAGGGTCAGACTTATTCAATTATTAAATATCCTACTGGGATCCTGCTGGCTTTTCTGAGTAGAATTACAACAATGAGGAATGAGAGTGTGTTCGGTATTGTGCATATGTTTGCAGCTTACCCAGTTTTCAAATACTTGAGTAAAAATAAATGTACCTTAAATTTATTCTTTGCAAATATTTCTTTAGTTCCGCGAAGCACATTTAAGCAACCAATCTCTGATTTTTTATTATGCATACATTTCATACATGTTACTTTTCTTTGGTGCAGAGCTGATAAATGTTTAATTAATTTCTTACTGCTTTCATTGGTTATTGTAGAAATGAATGAAAATTCTTTATGATATAGGCTTGCAATATTTAAATGAGTCTATGAAATAAATAAATGAATTATCATTTTGTTCTACTTAAATAATATTTGTTTTTAACATCAAAAATCCATTCCACAAGATGTAGATATGAACTCAGTCAGGTTACTTAAAAGGAATTTTGCATTCCTATTTATGAAAATCAGTTACATACTTAGAAAAATATATAAAAACATTAAACTATATATTAGTTAATTTTTGGATATGTGAATGCATGGAGTAATCTTTAAATTAGACTGGACATACTCCTCTTTTCAAATCCTTGTTATTTTCTTCTTATGAAACGTTCAAAGTCCCTCCTTCCAGTTTAATGTATTTCTCAATATTGTTACTGACAGTTGCACTACAGTGCAGTATCAGACTATAAAATGTTACTCCTGCCTAGGATGTTTGAACCATAAACTTATGGTAACTGTTCAGAGCCAGAACCCGTCGTGCATTTTATGTGGTTGTGGAACATTTAGGGGACGGGACCTTCTAAAATAGCTATGGCTCTGGGACAGCTCTTATTGGATTTGTTAAGTCTATGATGCCTCTGTTACTCTCTTTGGCTTGTAGACAACAACAGTGCAATAAGACAGTATCATAAACATAGTTAATGTGAGAGTGTATGTGCTTAAGTACACTTTCAGTAATTCTGTATTCTACAAAGAACAGTTGACATAATAAGCAATAATTTTCAAACTATTTATAATAGTTTAAAATATTTCATAAGAATAACATGAACTAACTAGTTCCCCCTGTGCTCATGTCTCTAGCTGCATATATGGAAGAAGATGGCCTAGTTGGCCATCATTGGGAGGAGAGGCCCCTTGGTCATACAGACTCTATATGCCCCAGTACAGGGGAATGCCAGGGCCATTACGTGGGATGGGGTGGGTAGGGGAGCAGGGCGGGGATGCGGGAGGGTAAGGGGAAATTTCTGGATAACATTTGAAATGTAAATGAAGAAAATATCTAATAAAGAGAAGAAAAAAATATTTCATAGAGTTTCCCTTTAATTTTTGGAATAGTAAGGGGGAAATCCACATGTGACTATATTATTATTATTATTATTATTATTATTATTATTATTATTATTAATTATTATTATTACTATTATTATTGTTAATAATAATAGCTTATTTATATGTTCATGGCTTTATTCTTATTTTTTGGTTGTGAGCCTAGCTTTAATGGATGAGCCATCTCTCCAGCCCTCAAATTTTTATTCTCACAATATTTTTACAGGTTTTAATACATTAACATTGTTGGTGGTAAAAACTTTATTTCTGCTAGATATTAAATGATGATGTGCAGACATGCAATTAGCTCTGATATATCTGAGGCATGTGTAGAGACATGCATCTAGTCGTTAGATAACATCTTAGGCATGTTGTATGAGCAGTAAATTTACTATAGTGCCACTTTCAAATAGTGTCATATATACATGGTTTAGGTGGTTTTGCATATGGAATATACTGAAAACACCTCAGTTCTGCACACTGGTTAAATCACTGTGATTTACAATACTTTTGAACATTTCCTATTAGGAAGCAATCCATGTATACTTCTCCATAAACAACTTGAAACTTTTCTCTTCTTTATAGTCTATAGCATAAGGCATGGTTAGATTTTTGTCCCAAGAAACTATGAAGAGTGAGCATTTCTGGAAATGGAGTTGGTTTTATCTCTAACTCTTAATTTATAAATTTGATATATTCTTTGGGTTTAACAAAAAGTTTTCTTTTTCCAGCCGTCCGTATGTAAACATGGATGGATTTCATGCTGCAGTAGTTTATCTTTTCACACCAATGTGTTATCCTGCTATAGGAAGTAAGTGAAAATAAGAGAAAACTGGCCAGACAGCTGCCATAGGTGATTTAGAGTCGGTTTGCTCCTCAGAAGTTATAAAAGTTCTATTCACCTGTGAGCATTAGATCAGAATTTACAATGATGTGGCTGTAGAATAGTGAGCTATAAAATAAAAGTACTAATCAGTCTAATAAATCCTGATTCAAAATAACAAAATTCTGGGACACAGAATAGTACACATTTCAGAATATGAAAATAAGCTTAAACAATTGGTTTCCCATGAGAAAGAGACTCTGATTGTGAACCATTAATATAGCAGAAATGTGTGATTTGTCTTATATGCACAGTGAGAGTAAGTGGGTTAAGACAGGTCAGAACATGGAATATGTGGTAAATATTTAAAGAAAATGATAGCTACATTCACAGTTCCAGAGACAATGCAAAATACATATGGTATTTTGTGTAAGATCAACTATACAATATTATAGCTATGAGTATGCATTTCTTACATTAGGTTAGTTAAGTCTTTAAAATATTTCCCTATTAGAATCAGAGAGAAATCAAGCTATTTGCTTAATTAGAAATGTTGATCTAAGTAATGGAATTTTGAAAATAGTTAGGATACTGCAAACGTCCAGAATTTAAGCCATGTAAAAAGCTGTTAAAGAAAATTGGATGAAGTTACATATTTTTCCTCACTGCATCTTTATGGATTGTTCTACTTTGTCCTTCCTCATAGTCTGTTTTTCAAGAAAGTTGTCAACTGAAGGGTGCCTTATCCAATAATCCAGGTGAAAGATTATAAACCAGGTTATCAGATCACTTTTTTCTATTCCATATATCTGGTTTATAAAACAAACAAACAAACAAACAAACAAAAGAAAACAGACCAAATCATATTTTCTGCTTTCCTGAGAACTGCATAAGTCAAAGCAAATAAATGTCATAATATTAACCTTTAATTTCCCCACCTCATGTCTTCCCTGTCTCCCCCGTCTAGCCCCAAATATGACCTTCACCCATTTTTTTTTACTTTGTGTTTTTAAACCATCAAGTCCAGTTAATGCTGTCCATCTGTGGATTACCGTGCAGACATCCACAAGAGCACAAGAAATCAAATTGTTGCCACATATTCCAAAAGGAATGATTCTCCCTCCTGTCTTGTCAGTGATAATTATTGTCAAATGGTTTCGCAGTACTATATAGGGTCTGGAGACAACTTCTCCCATCTATGGCAAAATTTTGGTTGGCTTGGAAATCATGTTTATTTAGATATATGACTTATCTCTGATTAAATTTTGATAATGATAAAGACAATTAGGAACTCTATAAAATTAGGTTGATATGGAAGTCAATTTACTAAGTTTCTGCATTTTATACTTATGCACTATGGAAATTAATTGCTGGAGTTCAAAGAGAATGTAATGTGTACATGAATAAAACTTCACTTTAGTATGTATACAATACATTCAATAGGTACTGGTTTAGGGAAGTTCCTATTTTTTAGGTTCTGAGTAAATTTCCTCGGCAGTCATTTGGAAGTTTTATATTTTGCGTATGTCTCAAACCCCCAAACTGATGATGGTATGGAGAGGTTGAGGGGATAGATGAATCCCTTGTTCTTACTGGCTAAGCAGACTAACCAACCAAAGTCCTCTGTTATCAAAAACTAAGGTCAAGAGCTATAGTGAAGAAATCAAAGGTCAGTGTATGAAGTCCCTCTACAATTACATGTGAACACACATATATTGAACTCACATATTCATGGGTGTACATACTAATGTGAAGTTTTATGCATGTACAAATGACACTAATAAAAGAGAAAATCAATATTCAATTAAAGTTAAAGATTTCTTTCCTTTTGATGTTAGAAAAAAATTTATTTTCTTTTATTTGTATAAATGATTTTGCTTCTCATAAATATCTGTGTTTTTTTTTTCTGTTTTTATTTTTGTTTTTGACTTGGGTATATTTTACTGAAAACTGAAAGGGAATGTTTTTAAGTCAAAATCAATGTCTATCTGAGGATGCCAGTCTTGAAAATATAACTAATCACAAATCAGGGCATCTTGTATAAATCTCTCAGAGAGTTAGATATCCATTTCATATAGTCATATGAGGCAGCTTCTAAATTATGGGTTAGATTCCTGAATCATAGATAATTATTGTTCTAACCAAATACAACAGATAGGTTTATTTAGAATTCTCACCATGACTCTGAATTAGTAGGCATCATACTGTAGCATATTATTCTTTTAGGCAGAAGTCTTTACAATCACATCTTTGAAGTATTCATAATGGTAAATCTTAACTTCATATGCACAGCATCCTTTCATTCTAATGAGCCCCATGAAAATGAATCATAACTCACATCTGATTTCAAGTGTCTTCAATCACTCTCTCCACACAGGCTTTCCACCTAAGCATGATCATGATTGGGCTTTTAGCATTTTAATTACGCACCTATCTTTCAGATTTTTGTTAGCTAGTTTGCTAGTTCTCTTTACAACTGAGGTAAAATGTGGGTTTAAAGCCATACAGGTCTCTGTGTATGTATATACATGAACACACACATATATATGTTTAGATAGATAGATAGATAGATAGATAGATAGATAGATAGATAGAGACATATATGTGTATATGTGTATATATATATATATATATATATATATATATAATGTGTGTGTATAATTGTATATATAATCTATATGTATATATAGATTTAAACTCACGTGTGTATGTTCATATTTTCAAGTCATTAAACATTTGATAAATAACCTGAAATCAATACTCTGAATGAAAACCCAAAGCACACAAGTAAATACCCTTTGTAACCTGAAGAGTTTTCAGGCGTGCTTCTGATTTATGCTTCACATGAGTCACAGGGAAGGACACAGCTCAGAACTAAAATTGGATTAGTATAAGTAAAAAGCCAGAGGATAGGAAGAGTCAGAGTTGAAGAGTGTCTTCTGAACATGAACACGAGACTTAAAATTACAGAAGTTTTGGAAGTCAATATATGGCCAATTTTCAATTAAAATAATTTGGTTTCTAGTAATTTAAAATCTGCCTGTATTACAAATGACTTTTATAGTTGTCTTTACAAACCAACCAAATAGCTAACACTATAGATAAATTTATATATTTTCACTTTTTTAAATTGAAAGTTGATTCTTCTCTCATACACATTTAAACCACATTTTTCCCTTCCTCCACTCATTCTGTTTTTCCCCACAGCTACCCTCTCTTCCAGATTCTTTCCCTTCTGTTTCTCATCAGAAAAGAGCAGGCCTCCAAAAGACAAAAACCAAAGAGAACTAAACAGGATGCAGTAAGCAAGGCAAAATCCCTCAGTTTGAGTATGGACAAGACCGCCCAATAGGAGGAGAGTCCCAAGAACCATCAAAAGAGTCAGGGAACCACCTGCTTCCACTGTTAGGATTCCCCACAAACCACAAACCAACAGCTATAACATACACAGAGGACATGGTGCAGAACCTTTCGGGCCCTGTGATTCTGCTTCAGTGCCTGTAAGCACTTAGTAGGTCCTGGTGTCCTCCATATCCTCTGATTTCTGTATCTTTTTTGGGTCTCTTTGGTGGAAATCCTCCATATCCTAGTGGAAGGACTGAATATAAGAACTAATGAAGACCCCCATTTTCTCTGTCACTGTCATCTCTCTCTCTCTCTCTCTCTCTCTCTCTCTCTCTCTCTCCTCCTCCTCCTCCTCCTCCTCCTCCTCCTCCTCCTCCTCATTCTCTTCCTCCTCCTTCTCTTCCTCCTCCTCCTTCTTCTTGCCAGTCATGGTTCTAATTTAGGTCTCTGGGCTATCCAATCTTATATTGATGTCCATACAGGCAGTGCTTGACATGGGCATTCTCTTATGGACTGGGTCTCCAATTAACCTATATATTGATTGATTGATTGATTATCACTCCTACAAGTTCTGCCTCACCATTACTCCAGAACATCATGCAGGCTTGTGAAAAGAAACACATTTTTAAGGATATGTACAAGAATAATTATGCATTTTAATGATATTGAGTATGCATATTCCTTCCTAGAAAATGAATAAACAGCTAGTTCTTGACAAGGCATATATCAAACATCATAAAAATATAGCATTTTCTCTGTCAAGTTAATTTCTTACTATTCTTTGTATTTCTAACAGTTTTAGACTAGTTCATATTTTTCCTGCTCCTTTCCCTCCTATCAGATTCTCCCCCAAATCCACATATGTTCTCTCCTTCTCCCCTCTCTCATTAAAATTAGAACAACCATCTAAAAATACCAATGATAAATTAAAATACGATCAATGTTACACACACACAAACATATATATATATATATATATATATATATATATATATATATATATATGATAGAAAGACATATAGACATAATTTAAGTGAGGTTAAATTATACAGGGCATGTAATCTACATCTACATTTAAGAGAAGCCCTGTAAAATGTACTAGATACCTCCACTTGAGTCCCCCACACTCAGATGGAGTGTACTCATAGATTCTATCAAAGTAATCCAACATGATTGCTTTTGCTTACCCATCATAACTTGACACATAGGATATGTAGAAAGTAACTTTATATTGCCCTGAATATTTCTTCACATTTAAGCTAGTTTCTATGTTGATGTAAAGAGACACCATGACCAAGGCAACACACACACACACACACACACACACACACACACACACACACACATATTTAAAAAGCACTTGGTGGCTTGCTTATAGTTTCAGAGGATTAGTCTATAATCACCATGGTGAGAAGCTGTCAGGAATGATGGTGGAGCAGTAGCACAGAACTTTACATACTAATCCACTGATAGCAAGCAAAGAGACTGGGCACTGAGTCGGCATGTACTTTTAAACCTAAAAAGCCACTCCAGTGACACACATATCCCTAAAAGATGAATGTCAATTAAAAGAGTGCATCATCTGGGGACCAGGCATGCAAATATTAGAGCCTTTGGGAAGCATTTCTATTGAAACCAGGACAGCTAGTTCTCATAGTCCCAGGTGGTGTTATACAAGATGCAGGAGGAGGAAAGTCATGAACAGTCCAGCCCATCTCTAGGATGTATCTCTGTGTGCTATAGAGACCTGATTAGCCTGTCAAGATATGTTCAGCAGCAGGAGAAAAATATTAGGTAAATCCATATGTTGATGAATATCATTTTATAACTAAATTTATATTAATTTCAAAGGAATCAATTCATGTCTGGTAGTGTAAATCTTACAGTGTCTGGAGAGTTGATAAATCCAAGAAGAGCATCTACTACTATTATTTTGCTAGACAGGATAAGTTATAAAATATCCTTGTAAATACACTAATATAGATAGACTGACATAGCTCTCACCCATTATGGGCTTCACTTGTTTCTGTAATAGACAAAATTTAGATGTAGTTTGAGCACTCTAGGTCCTGTGTCTGAAGTTTATGATACGCTTAGTTATAAGATATTTTTTTTTCCAAGCTCTGAGAAGCAACAAGGAACAAGAACAGTACTAAATTACTTGGTGAATTACTGGAACATCCCTGACAACTTAGAGGGGTGTTCCTTATATCTAGATTTGTTAAATAGCTTTTAGCTTCAGAAGATATTTGTCTGTCCAAGTGGGATAATTTCAATTGAACTATATATGTACACATGCACATACATTTATGTATTGTTTGTGTTCTAAGTATTTAAATAATAATGTGATTCCTTATGGCATAAACTTCTAAGAAAGAGAAGGAGCCAATGGTTTTACCTAGCTGTATGAACCAAATTGAAATATATTCACGGGATGATAACACTTCTGGTACAATTATAGCAGACAATTTTTTGTAACAAATAGCTCTGTAATCAGATTTAAGGCCCATTTAATAAGAGGGGAAAATGCCTAGTATAGGAAACCTACTCAGGGTTTGTGAGTACATGAAACTTAAAAGAGAATCCATTACTGCCACTCTACTAAACCAGGATAATTATTAGCTGCATTCTAAGTATTTATCTTTATACCCACAGATACATGTAGGTCCCACCTCACACTCAAGGAAAGTTCTTTTTGAAAAAAAATCAGATAATCAGAGAAAACAACATGTGAGAAAGCAGAGTGGCTGTTACAATGGAGTGCCCAGCTCTAGTTGACATATGTAAAACACAACACTATACATTCATACTCAAGAAATGTCACCTAACAGGGGAAAGAGAAATTGTAAGAGTTGAAAGAGGATCATGTTCTGAGATGATGTCTCCTAGAAATGACCTGGAAGCTGCACTCATAATATGTCAACTAATGGCAGCCTGAACAGGGCAGAAGAGGAGACAAAGGTTAAAAGTCATGGCAACGTGGATGGAAAAAAATCTCACAGGCTTCCAACCATGATCAAAGTACTACAGACAACTAAGAAAAGCTGAAAGTACAGAAAATAATCTTATTCAGGGAAGGGAGAGTCCCCATTTGTTATCTGTTACCAAGTAGCCCTGATTTTGTATACTTAAAAGCAACACTAACCTAACTGAGCATGCTGTGTTTATATGCTTCAACATTATATATATATATATATATATATATATATATATATATATATATACACACAGTAATTTTCATTTATATACAAATTATGCTAGGCAACTTCTTTGCATATTCTAAGCAGAAACATGACATGTAAAAAGACTACTATTAAAATAATTGCAAAATTGACAAGCATATGAAAATAAATTTAAAATCAAATTAAGAGAAAGCATTTTTATTTTCATATCAGGAATTGTTTTAACTTTGTATTATTAACTAGAGAAATTATATAAATAGTAAGAAATGTTGTCACTAAATTGTCCAAACTCTGATGCTTATCCAGGCTCACTTTCTGCATTTAGTCTGTTGAAGAAGTCATCTGTCTAGGATATCTCCTCAGATATAATGCTGCCTTCATAAGCAATCATTCTGATTCCTTGTGTGGTGAGAGATGATAAGGCTTTGGCTCCTTCTTTGAGAGTCTGATAGATGTCCCATTCAGCTAAATAGAAATTTCTGTGAAGTTGGATCTCAGTTATTAATGCTGTTTCTCAAGCTGAAAATATTCACCATAAATTCTACTTTAAATTTAAGTTTTAGAGTGGTAGTTGTGCCCACCTTCCTCTGAAAACCATTATTCAGAAGTCATGGAGTTTCTAAGTAGCATCTTGTATCTTTTATATTGAAAAATGTTACCTTGCACAAAATGGAAAGTTTTTAATTTGAATTCTGGTTCCAGCACTGAGTTATAGGAGCCATTACTAGAGCAGCTCAGGCAATTTATTTTCCACTGGATTAAAAGATGATCAAAGCAAAAGAAGCATCAAACCTCTGAAGTTTAGTATTTCCTAAGCAACCGCAGAGGATGCAGAGCTGTATAAATAGCTGGGGAGGAAGGTGGAGGACGACAGCAAGGGGCATCTCTTTCAGCTATTGATCAAGCATCCTACTGTATGTTTTACCTTTGAAAGGGATCCAATATAAAATACACACCGAGAGAAGTGCATATCCAATTTGCTTCTATCTTCAGATTTACAGTATATTTAAATAAATAAACTTTTCCTCCTATTCTTTTGAACTTTGAAAGCAATTGCTGTACTGGCTTTCCTTTTTCTTTACTTTTGAGAATTCCATGCCTATACATTAAAAAAAAAAAGTCATCATGTGTATACCCATGGCTTCCTCCAACTCATGCCAAGTTCTGCATAGCATGTTAAACTGACAGCTTCTTGTAATTTTTGTTTGTTTGGATAGCCCACTAAGTCAGATATTGCCAGTAATATGTGTATGGCTGCAGAGCTATTTACTGGATTGTTGGAAGCATACCAATGGTCTTATCATTAAAAATAAATTATTGTCTCCACCCCAGAAACAATATATTGGGGTCAGGTGGGCTGGAGATCCTAGCTACTGTAGTCATTAATTAATAGCACCTGTGGCCACATGCACAAGATAAATACAAGAGCAAGCTAGTTAATGTCTCATGACTCGTAGTGTAATATACTAAAAGTAATAGTGAAAATGATAATTGTTGGTAATAGTAATAAAATGTGCTAAAATGAAAAAAATGGGAGCAAATGAACAAAAGACTACAAAGAATCAAAGTGATGAAAGATGGGTTCTCTGAAAAGATTTATATGATTGACAAGCCTATACCAAATTAACTAAAAGAAAGAAAGGAAGGGAAAATGCTAATTAATAAAATTGGAGATGAAAGATACATACTTCAATGAGATGATTCAGAGAATCACAATACATTTTAAACATTTCTATCCTGCTAAACTAGAAAGTCTAAAGTAAAGTTGAGTTTTTACATGGACATGAGCAACTATCACATGGACATGAGCAACTATCCTGATTTCTTTCAACTTAAAAACTTGTTTGTTTTTAGCAGGAAAAGTAATTTCACTTGAGGAAATGTCTCCTTCACATTGCCTGTAAGCGACCCAGTGGGGGCACTTTGGGACAACCTTTTGGAAGTGGTTCTGAGTTGTATGAAACACAACTGAAGCAGCCATGGAGAGTGGTCAGTAACCCTCCATTCCTCCAGATACTTTGCTTCAGGTCCTAAGTTGAGTTTCCTGCCTGAATTTTTGCTTTGATTGCCTTCTGAGAGCAAACACTACCTGAAACCTTTTCTTCTCTAAGTTGCTTTAGGTCATGGTATTTTCATCACAACAATAAGAAGGAAACTAATACACCTACCAAACATAAATCTATAACAAATAAATAATTTAAACGGATGCATTGTGACACCAACAAGATAGAAGCATTAATTAACATTACAAATTAAAACATAAAAAAAAAACCTCCCAGTTAGATTCAGCAAGGAATTCAACCTGACCCTCAAGAAGAAAAACTTAACAAAAGATGGAGAGAGAGAGAGAGAGAGAGAGAGAGAGAGAGAGAGAGAGAAGGGAATCATTACAGGTCAATCCATCTGATGAACAGTCAAATATATCTCAATAGAAAACTTTCAAATTAAAATCCCAAAAATGTTACATATCATATTGATTAATCACATTTTAATCAGTAGATGGAATCCACCATATGAATGTCATCATATTGGGAAGAAAGATAAATTTTCATTCAGAGATGCAGTCCCAGGTAGGCTACACATGTTTCAGTAGACAGTTACAATGCCCATGCAGTTACATGCAGCAGTAATTGACCTTAGTGGCCTTACAAAGCACACACATAGGGTTGGAAACATGGCTCAGTGGCAAAGGGAAAAAGCTCAATCGGCCTAAATCTTGGCTAAGAACTAACAACAAATAAGCAATGCTGAACCCCTGGATGTATAGCCTTCCCTATGGAAGAGACTTCAACTGATTATCCAATACACAGTGGTAAGCCTTGAACTCATATAAACATATACAGTATTATATTTATATAATCAGGACAATTGAATTGAAGAAGTTCATGAATTTGAGAGAATGTTGGGTTACATGGGAGGGTTTGAAGGGAAGAGGGATAAAATGCAATTATATTTACTTTCAAAAAATAAAAAGAAAGAACATAATATAAAACAATCCTGGAATTTTTTTTTTTATGAGAGTCAGGATTTGATTATCAGCACTTACATAGCAGCTAAAAAACATTCTGGAACTTCTTTTTTTTTTTTTTTTTTTTTTTTTCTACTTTTATTAGGTATTTTCTTCATTTACATTTCAAATGCTATCCCAAAAGTCCCCTATGTTCTCCCCCATCCCCTGACCTGCTCCCTTACCCACCCACTCCCACTTCTTGCCCCTGGCATTCCCCTGTACTGGGGCATATAAAGTTTTCAAGACCAAGGGGCCTCTCTTCCCACTTATGGTGGACTAGGCCATCTTCTGCTACATATGCAGCTAGAGACATGAGCTCTGGGGGTACTGGTTAGTTCATATTGTTGTTCCACCTATAGGGTTGGAGACCCCTTCAGCTCCTTGGGTATGTTCTCTAGCTCCTCCATTGGGGTCCCTGTGTTCCACCCAATAGCTGACTGTGTGCATGCACTTCTGTGTTTTCCAGGCACTGGCAAAGCCTCACTCAAGATAGCTATATCAGGGCGCTTTCAGCAAAATTTTGCTGGCGGATGCAAGACTAGACCATAAAAGAAATTCCTCCCAACACATAATAATCAGAACAACACTAAATAAAGACAGAATATTAAAAGCAGTAAGGGGAAAAGGTCAAGTAACATTTAAAGGCAGGCCTATTAGAATTACTCCAGACTTCTCACCAGAGACTATGAAAGCCAGAAGATACTGCACAGATGTTATACAGACACTAAGAGAACACAAATGCCAGCCCAGGTTACTATACCCAGCAAAACTCTCAATTACCATAGATGGATAAACCAAAATATTCCATGACAAAATCAAATTCACACAGTATCTTTCCACGAATCCATCCCTTCAAAGGATAATAACAGAAAAACACCAATACAAGAATGAAAAATATGCCCTAGAAAAAGCAAGAAAGCAATCTTTCACCAAACCTAAAAGAAGGTAGCCACAAAAACAGAATCCCAACTCTAACAACAGTCTGTAACTTCTATCCCAGGAGGTGAGATGCCCTTTTCTGTCCTCTACAGTCATCAGATGCACTTGTGGTATAAAGACATAAGTGTAGTCAAGTAACCAAAATGCATAAAATAAGTTGAATTTTAAAATAGCACATATATGTATGAAACTGTTAAATAAAAAGTTATCTCTTTATTAGTGAGCATTATGATATAGGTAATGCTTAAGTATTGGCTTAGATGAGAAATTAAATTTGTTGGTCCTATTGACAGTTACAAAGTGACACTTTGTTCACATAAAATCAATAATGATTTCATGTATTTGCTTATCATTAGCTTTTTAGGAGTATAGAAGCAAATATGATATTGGTAAATAAATTACACAGCTTAACAAATACATGGATAATGGTTTGAATGAAAATGGTCCCCATAGACTCATAGAGAGAGGTATGATTATGATGTATGGTCTTGTTGGAGAAAATGTGTCATTGTGGGTAGGCTGTGAGGTTTCAAATACTCAAGTAATGCTCCATATCATTCTCAATTCCTGCTACCTGCCATTCCAGATTTAAACTTTCAGCTACCTGTCCAGCACTATGTCTGCCTTCATGCCACCATGCTTTCTGCCATGACAATTATGGCTGAAATATCTGAACCTGTGAGCCAGCTCCAATTAATGTTTTTCTCTATATAGTTATTGTGTTCTTGGTGCTCTTCATAGCAATGGACACATGAGCTAAGACAGTGAGCTTCATATCTAAAGATAACTTTCTAGTTCAACTTAATTAAATGTATCAATCAAAACACATAATGGCACTATATGTTTCTGGGAGAATAGATGAATATTACACATCAGAAACAGAAATAAAATATAGCTATTTTATTTTTAATATAATTATGTAATTAATTGTTTTAGAAAAAACAATGAAACGGTCCTAAGGACTTGCAAGATAACTATATCTACAATGTGAATTATCAAAATAATAATCAATAAATTATTTAACTAAATAAATATCCAGAACATACTGAAATGCATGGGAATACATCTAGTATACTCCTGATACAGCATAGAGAAGCAAGTTTATATAGGGAAGGAGTAGGATGGAAGCTACTTAAAGAAAAGTCAGAGAATCTAGGAAACAGAACAATCCCAGCGGTGCTAACATAACTCACATCTACTAACGTCAGTGCTAAGATGGGAACAGAAGCAATTTGGTACTGCGCAGAAGGTGGCCACTTATGAAAAATAGGGGGTACTTTCAAAACTGCCTTTTTGAAACTCCTTCTAGAAATGATAGTAGAGACCCAAAAAGAATAAACACATATTTGAAAGCTTGGGTCACTGTGAGAACCACAACTAAAACTTGTAAGTTTTGTGCAAATCTCGAGATATATTTGTAGAAATATCACAATTTAATACAATAAACTTTATGTATTTAGCATTGTAGCTTATCTTTACCATACAGACTGTTGGCAAACCACGCCGTCAGTCATTTTACTGGAGATGAAATTTAGAACTAGTATGTTGTGAGAATATTATTGAATGAAACCATACAAAATGCTTTCAAATCTAGCTATTGTCAAGCTATCTCTGAATTCAAGTTACACCTAGGCACCACAGAATGCTTGTCCAGGGCATAAGGTCATATGAAAGTTTTCCCTTCTCCAGAAGAAACAAGGATAGTAACAGAAACTATGAAAAAAACTTGCAGAGCTTGGAAAACTAAACACATGTGTGAAGTAATCCAGCTCAAAAATCTTAGCAGCTCTGTAAGATAATTGGACCCATACCCAAACCTGTCTTCCTGTTTTATAGCTTGAAACCAATAATCTAATTGCTATGAAGTCATTAAAACTAATGACGGGGGATCCATCCCATAATCAGTCATTAAACTCAGACACTATGGCATAGTACAGCTAGTGCCTACTTAAGGGACCCTGATATAGCTGTCTCGTACAGAAGTAGATGCTCATAATCATCTATAAGAGGGAACACAGGGCCCACAATGGAGAAGCTAGAGATAGAACCCCAGGAGCTGAAGGTGTCTGCAACCCTAGAAGAGGATCAACAATATGAACTAACCAGAACCCCCAGAACTCGTGTCTCTAGCTCCATATGTAGCAGAAGATGGCCTAGTCAGTCATCATTGGGAAGAGAGGCCCCTTGGTACTGCAATCTTTATATGCCCCAATACATGGGAACGCCAGGGTCAAGAAGTGGGAGTGGGTGGACAGGGGAGCAGGGAGGGGGGAGGGGAGAGGGGACTTTCGGAATAGCATTTGAAATGTAAATTAAGAAAATATCTAATAAAAATTGAAAAAAACAAACAAACAAACAAACAAACAAAAAAACCTAATGACCTTCATATAAGTCATGAGATCCCCATTTTCAGGGATCTCCATGCCAGAATGTCTTATGTGAACACTGCTTTTTCTTTTATTTTTTTTTTCCTTAGATATTTTTTATTTACATTTTAAATGCTATCCCCTTTCCTAGTTTCCCCTCTGAAAATCCCCTATCCTCTCCTCTCTCACCCTGCTCCTCAACAGACCCACTCCCATTCCTGGTCTTAGCATTCCCCTACACTGGGGCATAAAGCCTTCACAGGACCAAGGGCCTCTCCTCCCATTGATGACCTACTAGGCCAACCTCTGCTACATATACAGCTAGAGCCATAAGTTCCACCATGTGTTTTCCTTGATTGTTCCAAGGAGCTCTGGGGGTACTGGTTAGTTCATATTGATGCTCCTCCTATGGTACTTCAGACCCCTTTAGCTCTCTGGGTACTTTCTCTGGCTCCTTCATTGGGGATCTTGTGCTCAGTCCAATGGATGAGTGTGAGCACCCACTCCCATATTTGCCAGGTACTGGCAGAGCCTCACTGGCGACAGCTATATCAGGCTCCTGTCATCAGGCTCTTGTTGGCATATGCCTAGTGTCTGGGTTTGGTAGTTGTTTATGGGATGGATCCCTAAGTGGGGCAGTCTTTGGATAATCATTCCTTCAGGCTCTTCTCTGAAATTTGTCTCTGTAACTCCTTCCATGGGTATTTTGTTCCCAATTCTAAGAAGGAATGAAGTATCCATACTTTGGTCTTCCTTCTTCTTGAGTTTCATGTGTTTTGCAAATTGTATCTTGGGTATTCTAAGTTTCTAGTCTAATATCTACTTATCAGTGAGTGCATATCATGTGTGCTCTTTTGTGATTGGGTTACCTCACTCAAGATGATATCTTCCAGATCCATCCATTTGCCTAAGAATTTCATAAACTCATTGTTTTTAATAGCTGATAGTACTCCATTGTGTAAATGTACCACATTTTCTGTATCCATTCTTCTGTTGAGAAATATCTGGACCAGCAATGGAAGAGTGTTCCTCTTTCTTCTATGTGAACACTTCTTGAGACACTTAGTTCACTTGTGATTATTTAAGGTTGTCCTTGTTTCCCACAATTATAGTAGCTGGATATAACAAATGGCTTCCAAGAATGTAAATAGGGACCCTTGAAATGGCTCAATGACCATGACACTTGCCTCCAAGACTGCCAGTGTGATTCTGATACCATGAAACCACTGGTAGAAGGAAACCACGGGCTCCAGTAAGTGGTCCTCTCAATCACTATGGGATTGCATATGCCTTCCAATGTTGCCACCCAAAATAAATACATGAAGCATAATAAAAACTGAACTAACACTAGAGTAATAAGTTATTCAGTATATGTTAAGTCCTTAACCTCTTTTTAAGAGTTGATATAGCCATCCAAATTTGTAAAGATATGGCTATGGCAAGAAAAATATAAACCAGCCCACAATGCATATCTGGCTCTTTTTTTTTTTTTAGAAAATGGTAAAGTAAACACAACTTATGAAAATCAGGAGAAAAAAGAGAAGACAACTGGACCATTGTGAAAGACAATTAAGATGAGATTTGACTGCATTATAAAATAAATGTGTACCATAAAATCAAAGAAACTGGTTGTGGACTTGACTTGGCCTTCTGCCCTGTGCTCATCTATGCTTCTCTTGTATGAGAAAATGCTGAACACTGAGGTAACTGAAGATGACAGGGTTCCTCTTGTGCCCCCAAGGTTTGTCCAGTGTTGCTCACACCAGTAGGCCAGCGAATCTCCCCTAACAGGACCTGGGTTCCTCATATTGTGGATCTTTACCAAAGGTCAAAAAATGGTCTCCATGTTCCCTTTGTTACAGAGATTTTTGAGTCTATGGCCACTACCCTGAACACCAAAGATTTGCAAAGCTATCATGAGGGACATACTGTTCAGAGGCTCATTCCTCCAATGGAATGTTGCCTGTTGTGATGAATGGAAGGGGATGGAGCAACAACAACCTCTCTCAGGGACTAGATCTCCTCCCAGAAACCCTTCAGGGAGCCTGGCACCCTTCTGCCATCGCCAGGCAAATGCTGGAATCTGTCCCATACATCAATGAGGTCTTTGGTCCCAGCCAGCCAGATAAAAACAGCAAAAAAATTTCTCAGGAATAAACAATGCATAAACAGATTCAGGCTACAATGTCCTGGAACCAATATATCCACTATGTGGCTGATGTTTTCCTGTTAATACCATGGCTTCCAGGGCTTCATCTGTGCTGCCAGTGATTTCCAGCTGTTGGCAGACATGCCAGTTAATGCCTCAGTAAAACACCACCTAGCTGAAAAGGTATACAGTGGAGTATCACGGGTCTGTTAAAATTGACACGTATACCCCTCATTTCTTCCTCTGAGGTGGAGGCCGCTTGGTTGCCTGTGTGAAGTGCTTCTTCTCCCTACATTTGTCCCATTTTTCATTCCCCAGATCTTCCTACTTGCACTTGAGGAGATGGCATTTTGAACACACACACACACACACACACACACACACACACACAGAGAGAGAGAGAGAGAGAGAGAGAGAGAGAGAGAGAGAGAGAGAGACCTTTGTTTTCTTGCTTGTGGGGATCATACTTGTCTTCTCCATGGAATCTGCAGGGACCTCCACTGAGATCAGACCCATCACCTGGCTGAAGACATCAGGGACAAACTACATAAAGGCAATGCCATCAGTGACAGAAAGCCTGGAGTTGTTCTATTGCCAAATGAACTCTCTGGCCTGATCAGAGTTATTGAATAGGACAGCTCTAGATCTTATAACTGCTGAACTTAAGGGGACTTGCACTGTGATAGGGGAGGAGTGTTGTTTTTATGTTAATGATTCAAATATTGTTGAATCCTTTGTAAATGCCCTGAAAAACCTGCACACAAAATTGCTTACTTGGTACCAACACTTGGAGACAATGTTGAGGTTTCAAAGGCCTCTCTTTATCTGCTTGTTACCTGTGTTCACGCCTGTGCTTGCTCTGTGATGTATCATGATGGTTGCTTTCTTTTCTACTCCAGTTTGTACAGTGGCAGTTTTCCACCATAGTTGATGTAACAATGGGCAGGCTTAAGGCACAATATACTCAAGATACCTATGATGACACAGCTCCTCTTCAAAAGATAAGTCAGGGAGGAGATGTGGGTGCTGTGGCCCTTTTGTGGATGGCAAAGGAGGCTTCCAAACCACTCTTCTTTTGCAAATGCCCATGTTCACTGGCATACCATGTGACACAAAATAGAGGATCATGGCAAACTAGTGGATCCTCAGAATGGATGCAGACCTTGGAAGGCTGGTCAAGATTGCAAAATATCCTAGAATTTAAAATAATAGCATTCATAGAATTTAAAATAATAAAAACTTGCTTGTTCCACAGGCCATCGACACAGTTATTCCGGTAGACTGTTCAATTAGCATCCATAAAGTTGGGTCTCCTACTCTCCACAATTTAGTAACAATGATGTATGCCTTAACCACAACATATAAGAAGGTGGAAACAAAAGGACCTGAGTTACAAGGCCATCCTCAGCTGAAAATTAAACACTTGGCTAGTTTGACATTGTGTCAAAAGGTAGGAGTAGGGGCTTGCTTCTTCATTCCTGAGAACTATAGTGATTCTGTTTTATTAAAATCATTTTCAGACCAATTGTGCTCATTCCCTTTACACTTTATTTATAGAGTAACAATCAAGATTCAAGGGTCAATCCTTTAACAATGTGTCAGTGTGTGTATTTCAGCTTCATTTGTATCTTCTCTCAATCTCCCTACCTCTTCCTGTTTCTCTCTTTTTATTCACCCATCTCTTCCTACTCTCCCTCTCTCTTCCTTTCTTCCCTTCTCCCCTCTTTAAATCATTATTTTGTGTTTTTGATATTCAGATTTTTTTCTCAAGCTATTCAGTTTTTAAAATGACTTTCACATACTTAGGGATGAAGGTGCTCGACATTGCCTGAAGGGCTGTGAAGTTGACAAGATAGTCACATAGAGTAAACATAGCAACTAAAGTCTTTTGTGTCCATTTAGTTATTTTCTTCAAAGTACCCTCTTACTGTTGCTTTGTATTCATAATGTACTAATACCACATTATGGATCTCTGTTAACAGAAAGTGCACAGTGCTGCTCTGCAGGTCACTTGTGGGATTTAAAATATATATATTCCATGTGCATTCATTCTTCCCTCTAGCTGGTAAGATAAACCCCAGGGTAGTGAGTGTGTGGAACATGTGTGAAATCATGCTAACCCTGAGGGTATTGCAGTCATTAGGACTACAGAATGTAAAGCTGCAGCAAATGTCATAACTCAAAACTTATTCCTAAACCAATGTTTCTATGACTTACCTAGCCGACTCATTTATCCTTTTCTCAGTAATTTATTTTAAATTAGAGTCCAAAAGAGGACAAGGCACTCAAGCTAAGGAGTCTGATACACACTGGAATGGGGAGGAGACACTAAGCTGAGTATCACCGTGTTCTTGGTGGTTCACAGACTGGGAGAACTAGAGCTTCCTTGGAAAGTTGCAGTGTGCCAGTTAACAGACTGGTGTCGAAGCCCAATCTCTGACCAGCAGAGAGTGGAATAAAGGACATTAACTCCAAAAAGCAGGTTCAGAGCAGCTGCAGCCACTTCTCTTTATTAGGAGGTTTCTTGGAGCTTCCCCAGCTTCTCAGTCAGTCGGTTCTCAGTCAGTCTTCAGTATCTCCATCAGCATCAATCAATCATAACTAACTCTCTCTCCTCTCCGGGACTGTTCACACTTATCCTTTTCCATTCACTCACGTCACCTCACAACCCAATCATAGCCGCACACATCCAAGGTAGCGTGCAGAATTGGCTGATAGAATGGTCTCTCGAGATGTTGCACTAACCTCTCAAACGAGGTACACCTGTTTATGATTGAGACTGAGGTAAACAAGCCAGGTTACGGGGCTTTAGCACAGAGCCAGGGCACCATCTTTGGCCCATGCAGCCAAGACCGCTCCCCACAGACTGGAAACTTTTACAGCAAATAAAACAATAGCTACATGGAAGACTATGGCTCTGTAAACCTAGCAGAATTCTGCCAGAGTACAGGCCATGGTGATCAGATGTTTTGGGAAGGGGAGAGAGAGGGAATCTGATCCCAATATGAAATGTGTTTAGCTATCAAAATCAGAGGACACATACTAAACTTAGTACAATGAAAATGTTTTTTTGTGAAAATTTCACTGTGAAACTTCCCTTGTGAAAGCTCAAAGTAATTTGAATGAATTATTAATTTTAATGGAAACATAAAACAAAATTTGTTCACTTTACGTTATTGGATGCTGTGATTTTTTGCGTGTATTCATTCAAGTTATGTTGAATTTATCTTTTTGCTTCCATATTTATGACTTCTTCACTTTGTATCTGGTAATGTGATTTCTTGAATCTTTTGAAATGTTCAATCAGATCAATCAAGGTACACATCTAAAGTTGACCTGTGCTGTTCATATGTATGTACTAAGCATGTGTATGCAGGCATATTCAGAGAGAGAGAGAGAGAGAGAGAGAGAGAGAGAGAGAGAGAGAGAGAGAAACTATTATAAACCTGAACACATCAAGGGATTTCTCAATTGGGATAAGGGAAATATTTAAAACCTCATTAAAGTTAGAACATGAAACAAGAATATGTACTCAGCTAATCTATTCAATATGTTTCAGATTCTGCAATGCACTGATTTATCAGCAGTAAGCAAAAATTCTTTTTCTCCTTCTTTTCTATCCTAATAACACACAAGTAACTTACAGACAATAAATTAATTAAATAAACGGAAAATTGAATTATTGTCACTACTTATGAATAAGATATATCAGATTATATGGCTTAGCAAGTGTAACAATATATCAGTGTATAACTGCCAGACACTTATTTGTTTGCTTCATTGATACTGTTTAAAATTTCATTTTATTTCCCGCCTTTAATTCATTTGTATTAAATCCTTCTGCTTGTGTAATTTATATAGTGAATAATACTTTTATTAAATCTTTATATTTCTTGCAGGTAGTTACTTCTGAATATTTATTATAAGGTCTAGCTAGGCAGATATTATTTGTCTAATATCAATATATTAGTTTTGAAGTTTTTCTGTGTTTCAACAAAATGACCACACAGGGGAGCTCTAACCCTACAAAAAAGCAAATTCACCTGTTAAACAAATTTGTGGGATGTGTGTGTGTATGTGTGAGTGTGTGTGTGTGAGTGTGCGTTAATATGTAAATATATACATTTTTTTTTCATTTTCACACTAAAACTCAAGCATAATTTTAGCCATTTTAAAATAATTCCAATTAAAATATTTCCAGGAGTCTTTTTACCCAATTATTATGAATCACACTCGAAATAATATCTAGCAAAAGGCATTTTTTTTCTTCCTTGCCAAATAACGAGTGTCATATTCTATATTAGCATGAAATTGGATTTCAATGGCAAGAGATTTTCCTTCAAAGCAATTGTGTTTAATGAAAATGACTGCAGATCCAAGTGGCAGTGATCACACACTGCACTGAAGATGAAAGGCAGACTCTTAACGCTGTAAAGATGAAAGTGTCTCAAAGTGTCGGGCAAATCCATCACAATGCACAGCTAATTGCTTCAGTCAGAATTACATTTTTACCTCTCTGCCCTCGATGACATTTATCTCTCATTATTTCCTGGCTGTGTAGTACGTTTAACTGGACAGATGATTTATTTTTAGTTGCCTCATTATAAAAATAAAAGAAGCATGGCATTATCATTTTATGCTTTGTTTGGCCATATATTAAAAAAAATTTCATTTTTATTTTGACATTATAAAATAATTACAAATTTCCCCTTTTGATTTGTCTCACTGGGACATCTTATATACCCTTTGTGATCTCTCCCTTAAATTACAATTATTAATGAATTTTTTCATTTTATTGAATAAATAGCTGTAAATAATTTTAGAAACAAGGATAAATAAAATATTATTTTAAGTTGTATTTTATTAACAATAGATCCATTTCTTTCCAAATACATCCTGATTCTGCTTTCACCTCCTTCTATCCCCAAGTTCTTCCCCACCTCCCCTCTCGTCTGGATCTACTCCCGTTCTGAAACATTAGAAATGAACAGATTTCAAACAAATAAAAAAAAAACATAACATAATAAAATATAATAAATTAAAACAAATACTATCCCATTGAATTTATACAGGATAAACCAACAGAAGGGAAAGTGCCCAAGAGTAGGATCAGAAATTCTCTACCTTAGATTAAGCCAATGGAGAGTTCTTTTTTCTTTTTTCTTTTTCTTTTTTTTTTTTTTTAGGTATTTTCTTTATTTACATTTCAAATGCTATCCCAAAAGCCTATACCCTCCCCCTGCCCTGCTCCCCTACTCGCCCACTCCCATTTCTTGGCCATGACATTGCCCTATACTGGGGTATATAAAGTTTGTAAGACCAAAGGGCCTCTCTTCCCAATGATGGCCAACTAGGCCATCTTCTGCTACATATGCAGCTAGAGACACGAGCTCTGGGGGTACCGTTTAGTTCATATTGCTGTTCCACCTAAAGGGTTGTAGACCCCTTCAGCTCCTTGGGTAATTTCTCTAGCTCTGCCATTGGGAGCCCTGTGTTCCATCCTATAGATGACTATGAGTATCCTCTTCTGAATTTGCCAGGCATTAGCATAGTCTCACTGGAGATAGCTATATCAGGGTCCTATCAGCAAAATCTTGCTGGCATATGCAAGAGTGTCTGGGTTTGGTGGCTGATTATGGGATGAATCCCCGGGTGGAGTAGTCTCTGGATGGTTCATCCTTTCATCTTAGCTCCAATCTTTTCTCTGTAACTCCTTTTATGGGTGTTTTGTTCTCTGTTCTAAGAAGGAATGAAGTATCCATACTTTGGTCTTCGTTCTTTTTGATTTTCTTGGTTTTGCAAATTGTATCTTGGGTATCCTAAGTTTCTGGGCTAATATCCACTTATCAGTGATTCTCTTCTAATAAAATCAACCAATATCACAAAGAATAAATAAACTATTGAACTATCTTTTAAAGTCTCTTAACCTTTTACTCAATACATGTAGCAAATATGAAAATATTTATTGTGATTAAATAGAAGTATTTATGAGATCAGTGAAAATTATCAGTGGTTTGTGGGTTGTAGATTACCCCTTGTAATAATATCCCCAAGACTGAATTTTTTTTTTTTCTAGGCAACATGTGGATAAGTATGTTTGGATTCTTTAACTCAAGGTTTGAAAAATCACACAAAGAAAACCAAAGTCATTCCTCAAAACCTTAGGTTTCATGCTTCAAAAAGTAACACCAGGTAGGTATAGCTAATCAGAAGAAAGAGAATGGATTCACAGAATAGACTCAGATGGCCAGAGATGAGAAGTAAAAGAACAAAAAGTAATCAATCATAATAAAATGTGGGATCAATTTCTAATGTTGGTGTGTAACTGTGGTTTTCCACAACAGAAAACACATACATAGTTCCTGCAAGAGAAGCCATTGTACTTAGAAAATTACTTCCAGGGTACGTGCTTGAACGATATCATTTAAAAACTATCATAAATTTAATCACTATATTGAATAAACCCAGGCATGAATATGTATAGAGCTGTGCAATACAATGTTTTAGAAAAGACTACATATTAAAGAGAATAGTTTAATTTTGAAGAATGAGAATTTTGTATTTAAATAATAGTTGAAATAGATTGAAATGATAAGAGACAGTTAACCCTCTGATCGAGATTATATCCAAGTAGTGCAGAGAATAGAATGAGAAAAATAGGTCAGATCTTAGCAGAAATGAAATGCCTTAATCAGTACAGCAGGTGCCTTATGAAGGAACCTAGAGGAGAAAATCACGGAAAACAGAAAAATTATATATTGCTGAAAATATCTTGCATATAATTAGTATGAAAAAAACAATAATCATCTGTTAAGTATAATGAGCAATGGATCATATAGAGTCACAGATCTTCACATTTAGATCTTATTATACGTGAAAATTTACAAAGGCAAGGACAAATAAACACCTTTAGTGAAGCACAGGAAAGAATGACTTGTCTTATAGGGAAAAGTAAGATTTAGCACTGAATTCTCATCAAAATAGGAATACATGAAGATACTGACATGACATATTTAATATTGCTGAGTGAAATAAATAAATAAATGAAAACTGCTATCCTGTACTCCACAAAAGTAGTGTATATAAAAGCATTGCCTGTTAGACCTATAAAAATATGAAGAGCAGATATAATACTAACACATCAAGCAACTGAAGAGAAAAATGTATACATACAATATTCATTCCTTTTGTTGGTTTTGTGACCAAAATATCTGACTTGAACAACTTGAAAGATCAATTATTTCTTCTGATTCCATTTTCATAGGATTCAGCCCATATTTCTTTTGATTATTTATTTGGTCTTGAAGTAATTTGGTCTCTGAAAGGGTACTTCTTCTCCTGAGTGTTACTAGTAGCAGAGGATGAAACATTCAAAGCATGTTTCATTTCATTGTCTGAACAGACAATAAAATCAGACCCTTCAGTTCCAGAAGTTCATATCCATCTGTCTTATAATAAAATAAATTCACCACTCCAAGATTTTGTGTAGGTATAAAACTTTTGCTCTTCTCAAAAGTCTGACCTTGAAAGTTCTTCTGATATATAAGTCAAACTTTAACTGCAAGTCCATATATATAAAATGTCTGAGTTACCACACTCAGGATGCTATTTTCTAGTTCCATCGATCAGACTACAAAGTTTATAAAGTCATTGTTTTTAATAGCTTCATAGTAGTATATTGTGTAAATGTAGCATACTTTCTGTATCCATTCTTTTGTTGAGGGACATCTGGGTTGTTTTCATTTTCTAGCTGTTATAAATAAGGCTTCTATAAACATATGGGGCATGTGTCCTCATTATATTTTAGGGCATCTTTCATTCCCCTAACCCCCATCCACCCTCCAACTGCTCCACATCCCAAACCTCCTCCCCAGCCCACCACACCCCACCTCCACATGGATGACCCAACCCCACCTGACTTCTAGACATCACGGGGCCTCCAATTTCTTGAGGGTTAGGTGAATCTTCTCTGAATGAACACAGACCCGGAAGTCCTCTACTGTATTTGTACGAGGAATCTCATATCAGCTGGTATATGCTGTCTGTTTGGTGGTCTAGTGTTTGAGAGATCTTGGGGGTCAAGGTTAATTGAGACTGCTTGTCCTCCTACAGGATCTCCCTTTTCTTCACCTTCTTTCAGCCTCCCCTAATTTAACAACAGGGGTCAGCTGCTTCTGTCTGTTGGTTGAGTGCAAATATCTACATCTGACTCTTTCAGCTGCTTGTTGGGTCTTTCAGAGGGCAGTCATGATAGATTTCTTTTTGTGAGCGTTTCATACACTCAGTATTAGTGTCAGGCCTTGGGACTTCCCCTTAATCTGGATCCCACTTGGGGCCTGTTGCTGGACCATAATAGTATAATAGTGTTGGTTGAAGTATTATCATTTGCTAATGTAGAAAACAAAACCCTCTCCAATGTGAATTTCTAAATTCAAGAGAATGATGAGCTGTTTAAGAAGTAACTTAATTTTAATTTAGACAACTATAATGCTAATAAAAATTATATATAAAAAAAACATTTAAAAATATTTCTATGTTGCTCTCATTAAAATTAAAATTGTCTTCCTGAGAGATGCACACAGATTTCCTGAGTCTGACTCTGGCATCCGCACTCACGATAGAAATTATTCTCTTCACTCTGTCACGAAGTTCACTAAGTTTTTAAAGAATGGCTCTGTAGGTAGCACAAGCCCTGTTCTCCTGTGAGAGCACTGAACACTGGCCCCTCTAACTTCCATCATACATCAGGGAAGCATTTTACCTAGACCATTTTGCGAGTCATGGAGTCCTGCTCTCACAATGACAGAAAATCACTGGAACAGAAATGCTTACCATCCTGAAAGAGCATCACAGAATGCATTTACCGAGGACCAATGTATCCATTATCTGATAAGTCAGAGATGTAAAGGAGAGAAGAATTGAAGCAGCAACAAACCTTAGGCTAAATGGTCTTTTCCCTTTCCAACCGACATGGCATCTGTTATATCAGAACAGGAGGAAATAGGATTTTAGCTCTGTTATTCACACTTCAAGTAGCATTTCTTAAAGTCTTCCTTTGTAAGACTGCATTTGAAACATAACATTTTATTCAGTCATAGTGGAGGAATTCAAATACATGTTTAAATACTAATTACTGATTTAGTATAAAATGTTAGTTGCTTATATAGTGTATTACGTTGATGGATTTCCGTATATTAAACCATCCCTGCATTCCTGGGATGAAGCCCACTTGGTCATGATGGATGATCGTTTTGATGTGTTCTTGGATTCGGTTGGCGAGAATTTTGTTGAGTATTTTTGCGTCGATATTCATAAGGGAAATTGGTCTGAAGTTCTCTATCTTTGTTGTGACTTTATGTGGTTTAGGTATCAGAGTAATTGTGGCTTCATAGAATGAATTGGGTAGTGTGCCTTCAGATTCTATTTTGTTGAATACTTTGAGAAGAACTGGAACTAGGTCTTCTTTGAAGGTCTGATAGAACTCTGCACTAAACCCATCTGGTCCTGGGCTTTTTTTGGCTGGGAGACTATTAATGACTGCTTCTATTTCNGGGAAGAGAGGCCCCTAGGTTATGCAGACTTTATATGCCCCAATACAGGGGAACGCAGGGGCCAAGGGGTGGGAGCGGGTGGGTAGGGGAGCAGGGCCGGGAGGGGGGAGGATATAGGGAACTAGCTGGATAACACTTGGAATGTAAATGAAGAAAATATCTAATAAAAGTAGGAAAAAAAAAAATGTTAGTTGCACACTGATTATCTGACTATATAAATTATGTGTTCTAAGTAATATTTTCTGAACATGATGCCAAAGTTCAGTGACAATGTGATCATAGAAATTTTATAAAACAAGAATAGTTTGAACTTGGCTAAGGGCATGCCAGAAAAAGTTCAGAGGTAGATTTAGACAAAACTTCCATCATGGAAAGCTGGAAAGCTGAAATATGAGCTATGACATCTCCAATAGAATTTGTTTATTGGCAGGTGTATATAATGCTGATGAAAATGAGGCAGATAAGCCTTAGTATATCCCCCTCACTCTGTGGAAGAAATCATGGTTCTGGTTACAGGTGGGCAGGGAGCCGGCAAGGAGAGGGACAGACAGACACAAACACAAGGGAGTGTGGTATCTAAATGTAATTTGTCAAAGTGAGAATCAGTCTTATATATTACAGAAAACAAAGAAATTAAGTGATACATTAAGGCCATCCAATGTTCATTGAAGTTATCTGATGCAAAATTACTTTTACAACAAAACAGAGAAAAGTGTACTAAATGCTAATAGGAACCAACTGGGATAAAAATCAGTGTTAACAACTGGGATCAAAAGCAGCTCCACCTGAGGTCAGCTTAATCTTAGAAGCCAGGGGCATGCCCTATACTGTTATGCCCTTGCCATAGTTCCAATTCTAGTCTATTGTATAGTCCACCTTCCCTTAAGCCACTGTAAATTCCTGTGTATGGGAGTGACTCTGCTACTGTTCTAAGTATTTACTCTAGTTTCTTCTTAGACCACAATCTTCTTTCTTCCTAAGTCATTGTATATTCCTGTGTATGGGAGTGACTCTGCTATCCAAGCCCAGAGTCAGCTGAAGGACTGCCTAGGACATTGGAACACTGGTAGAGGCTAATCTAACTTAGCTATATATCAAAATCAATCCTTAAAGGCACTCACAATAAAACAATATTGAAAGAAAGCACACAGATCCATACACCCTGACTAATGCAGGGACAGAATTGGTACATTTGTTTTACAGGATGACATGGTTCCACGAACTTTTCAACTCAGGACTTGGGTACTTTTTCTAGCTCCTTCAGGGACCCTGTCCTCTTTCCAATTGGGAAAGCCTCTCAGGAGACAGCTCTATCAGCAAGCTCTTGTTGGCATCCACAAGAGTGTCTGGTTTTGATAGTTGTTTATGCGATGGATCTCCAGTTGGGGCAGTCTCTGGATGGTCATCCCTTCAGTCGTTTCTTTGAACTTTGTCCCTGTAACTCCTTTCATGTGCATTTTGTTCTCCCTTCTAAGAAGAATTGAAGTATCCACATTTTAATCTTCCTTCTTCTTGAGTTTCATGTATACCACACTTTTTAATCTACTCTACCCAAATGGTTTTGAACAGATGATTTTATGCTACATATTTAAAATATTATTTGATCTTTTATTTTATGAAATATTAAAGTACAAGTGGGACAGGTGCGTTTTGTGATGCATAAACCAATGTCTGTGTGTTTTTAATTTTCTTCCCCTATATTTGATAATACCAGAGTATTTTGGGGTAAATGTGATACCCATGGCTGAAAAGTTAGTTTCAAATATGTGTATGCTATTACACATATACGTTATATACACAACATATACTTACACACAATTATGATGATCTACTTACCTTGCTTCCATATTGCATCTTTCTTAGGGTCAGCCCCTGACCTCATATGAGGTAGCATATGTCTTTTACTCTGGTTCACAGAAATCAGGTAGTGCATGCATAGCTAACAAACACTTAAACTTAAATCCCTTATCTAAGGGTGGTCATGATAGAGGGCGGATGTAAATATAATTTTCCCAGATACTTTCATGTTTCAATGGGGGGTTTATGGAGCAGTAACTGGGTAGTGGGATATCATTTGAGATGTAAAATATGGAATAATAAAAGAAGAAAAAAATGAAACATAAAAAAAGATGTAAAGTAGGAAGTTTTGTTTTTGATTTTTTTAATCAATTATTTTATTTATTTACATTCCAAATATAGCCTTCCCTCCCCATACCCCTCCCAGAGTTCTTTACCCAGTTCTCCTTTCCCTTTGCCTCTGATAGGGTGCTCTCCAACTGCCCCACCCACCCATCCACCCACTTCCACCTACCCACCCACTCTCACCTACCCACCCACCCACTCCCACCCAGGCCCCAGGCGTCCCCCTCCCCTGGGGCATCAAGTCTCTACACGATTAAGCACATCCTCTCCTACTGAGGCCAGACAAAGTAGTCCTCTGCTATATATGTTACAGAGGCCACAGACCAGCCTATGTATGCTCTGGTTAGTGGCTCAATATCTGAGAACTCCCAGAGATCCTGGTTAGTTAGTTTACAGTTATTCTTCCTATGGGGTTGCCGTACCCTTCAGCTACTTCAATCCTTCCCCTAACTTTTCCATAGGGGTCCATGAATTCAGTCCAATGGTTTCCTGTAAGTACCTGTCTCAGTCAGCTGCTGCTTTTTAAAGATAGTATCATGTAAGTCTTTTTCAAGTTGTTTTTCATTTCTCTTGTCTCTTTCATCCTTTCTCTCTCTGTGTCTGTCTCTCTCTCTGTCTCTCTCTCTCTCTGTCTCTCTCTCTGTCTCTCTCTCTGTCTCTGTCTCTCTCTCTCTCTCTCTCTCTCTTTAAGATAGAATCTTTCTGCATTGTCCTATCTGGCTTGAAACTCCCTATGCTAACATGTTAACCTGAAACTCACAGACAACTCTTCTGCTTTGCTGCCTCCTGTGGAGGTTACAGGCCTGCACCACATATGCAGTAGATGGGATAAATCAGTGTTTCTCTCTGTGATGTTCTCTGTCCTTCTGAATTACTTGAGCTGTGACTGGATGGCATGAATAAATATAATTGTACAGCATCAGGCATCTGATCTCAGGTTGTTAGGTCTTTCCACTTGTCTCTTTTTGTAAAGGGAAGTCATAGGAGCAATTGCAGCTGCTATATACTTATCCACTCTATTTGGTAACAGTACATAACACTTTTGTGCAGATTAGGTTTTTTTTTTTGTTTTTGTTTTTGTTTTTGTTTTTTGTTTGTTATTTTTTCTGGTTTTTTTTTTTTGTTTGTTTTTTTGGGGGTTTTTTGGGGGTTTTTTTGGTTTTTTTTGAGACAGGGTTTCTCTGTATAGCCCTGGCTGTCCTGGAACTCACTTTGTAGACCAGAATGGCCTTGAACTCAGAAATCTTCCTGCCTCTGCCTCCCAAGTGCTGGGATTAAAGGCGTGCACCAGGACAGCCAGCTCAGATTAGGTTTTTAAATTATTTTATTTACTTACATTCCAGCCATTGCCCCCTCTGGGCACCCCCCCCCCAATACAGTTCTTCATTCAATTCCTCCTTCCACTTGTCTCTAAGAGTATGCTTCCCCCACCCTGCAACCAGGGATACCAATTCTACTGGGCATCAAGTCTCTCTGAAATTAGGCAGTGTTCTCCTCTATATGCGTCAGGGACCTCAGACTAGCACATGTATGCTGCCTGGTTGGTGGCTCGATCTCTGGGAGCTCACAAGAGTCTGGATAGCTTGAGACTGCTAGTCTTCTTTTGGGGTCGCCCTCCCCTTCAGCTTCTTCAATCTTTCTTCTAATTCAACCATAGGGGTCCCTGACTTTAGTCCAATGGTTTGGTGTATCTGCATCTGTCTCAGTCACCTGTTTGTTGAGCCTTTCAGAGGACATACTTTCAGGCTCCTTCCTGTTAGCACATCTTAGCATCAGTAATAGTGTCAGGCCTTGGTGCACACCCCTCCCCTGCCATTAGGTGGATCCCCTGTGGACTGACTTTCCTTCAATCTCTTCTCCATTTTGGTCCCTGCTGTTCTTCTTGACAGGGACAATTCTGAGTCAGAAATTTTGAATGTGAGTTAATAACTCTGTCCCTCCACTTGACACCCTATCTATCTACTGGAAGCGAACTCTCGAATTCCCTCTCCTCACTGGGTATTTTGGCTAATGTTGAAAAAGTTGTAAAAAAAAAAAAAAAATTTCTAGCCCTTTAGGCCAAGGCTTGAGAATGTGACCTTTGTGATTCAATGCTCCAAGGCATGCTAATCATAAAACAGATAGTGACATTCCTCTACTCACCTGCTTCCTGGGTTCAGGGAGTGTTTTGTTCAAAAGAAGGTCACCCTAACCATTCATGGAACCTGCTATGCAAATGTGCTTGTCCTTGTGACTTTGCACTTCCTTGTGACTTTTAGCTGATATTTTTGGTATTTTCCAACAATGCCCTCCCTACCCCCTTGAGTGATGGTTTCTTCCCTCAAATACCCCCTTACCTAGCTACTTGGGGCTCCACAGTCCTCTACCCCTGCGTGGTATATGATTGTGGGCCCCAGAGGGCCTGGAATAAAAGTCCTCTTGCGGTTTGCATCAAGACCTTTTCTCGTGAGTGATTTGGGGTGTTGCGTCTACTGAGTCAGAACGTGGGGGAGTCCTCACATTGTGGGTCTTTCAATGTCACCCCCATTAAGTCCTGACAGTCTCTAATCTCCCAAGTCTGTGTTACTTTCCAGATGGTCCCCCCATCTTCATCTTCAGAACCTGCATATTTCCACTCATTCTCCTATCCTTCTTGGTTTCTCTCCTATTCCCCTGTAGTCCCATAATAGATATTGTTCCCCTTTTTTATCCCCCTCCTTCTCCCACCCAGATCTCTCCCTCTGTCTGCCTCCCATGACTATTTTGTTCATTCTTTTTAAGTGGGATTAAACCATCATCACTCAGGCCTTTTATGTTTGTGAAACTTCTCATGTTCTGTGGGTTATAGCCTAGCTATTTTGTACTTTTTGGATAATATCCTCTTACCAATGAATATACACCATGCATGTCATTTTCTTTCTGGGTTACCTCATTCAGGATGATATTTTCTAGTTCTATCCATTTGCCTGCATAGTTCATAATGTCTTCATTTTTAATAGTTGAGTGTATTCCATTGTAATAAATATATCACATTTCCTGTATCCATTCTTTTATTGAGGAACATTTGGGTTGTTTTCAGCTTCTGGCTATTACAAATAAGGCTGCTATGAACATAATGGAGCATGTGTCCTTGTGGTCTGGTGGAACACCTTATGGTTTTTATTATTACAATCTGTAATTTGGATAATGCATCAAGTTATTCATATTTACTGTGAGTATTCCTTCAATAACCATTGAAAACATTTATTGTTTCCAAATTTTAGAGTATACATTTGTATTTAAAATATCATTTCCATTTTTCACCCAGTTGGATACATCAAGGTTAGGTTATGCAGGAAACCATACAGTTAGCTTGCCCAAGCTGCCTTGAGAGGCATGTGTCATAGGTTTTTCAGGTTAGAGGCCATGGTTTGGGGGATACAATGTGCCTTAAAGCTCTTGAGAGACTATTTTACTTCCTAAGACAATGAAGTCTTCAGGCCCCTTTGTGTTTCTCTGTATGTTCCCTTAGTACTCAAGGAAGCATGAAAACATGACAGAGCAACTACTCTTAGACAATAATCTTGTGTACTTTATATGACTTATAAGTGTCATTGTATCATATAAATTATAACTATATTGACCTGGGCAATTCCCTTTATATTTCTGATAAAGCTATAAAATATCTGATTGCTCTAAATAAGTTGTATCTGCCTCAGCTGGGGTCTGGCTTTTCCAACTGGCCTTCTTTAATTTCTCACAATAGTATTAGGTGACCTTGGCCTGGTAAGTGAGCTTGGGCATTTGCAAGAAGAAATATTCTCTATTGTTATGTTCATTTTCTCGCACTCATGTTCCTATTCTCCTCTGATATCATAAGTTTTCAATGAGAACTTTAATTTCTTGACAGTCTCAGTGATGCATAAGAAACTTGTGATTTTGTATGCATAATGCTATTTTAAAGGGCTTGACATTCTAAATGCACTCTACAGACTCATGGAAGTTGGTGTTTGTAAGTAATCCTGAACACAAGCTGTCTATTCCACTTTTAGGTTTTGTTTGTTTGAGACAGGGACTCATTAAGTAGAAGTGACTGTCCTGGAACTCACAATGGTTCTCCTTTCTGGACTCATGGCTTTGTCAGACATTTATATACTAGTCTCAACATTCACAAAATGCAGACCAGAGAAGTTCCAGAACTTCTTTTCCAAGAATTCCAGGGCAATTAAGCTCTCCTTTCTTGTCCAGATTCTAGGCTGAACTTGGTGAAATGAATTGAAACTCATGTACTCTCTAATACCATGATTTACACTTTACTACTTATTTGAACTTTATCTAACTCTAAATATTTTTGTCAGATTCTACAGTTTACTCAGAATCTGAGAGAAGTCCGTAGTCTTTATTTACTATATGTCTTGTTGCACTAACCATTTGCAATTTAAGAATATCAAAAAATAATTAAATGTTTGCCTTTGTCAAGTAATGCTAAGAATGAGATCATAGTCTATGACTTGATAGCACACATGAATGCTGAACTACTGGGTTTATCATGACTTGCAGTTTTTCCTCTAAGTAACAAAAACAGGTGGCCATGGCCACTCTTTCACTCTGTCTACAAAGCATAAGACTTTTAATAGTTTAAAAGTTTCACGTTTTTATTCCCCGTAACTAAATGCAGAGCTCTAAAATTTTCATCCATATTCTTTAATTCTCTCCTCCTACACTTTCATAAAATTGTTTTTCATTCAGCAGGAAATTTTGTCTCAAGTAAAAGCAATTGATTATATAGTCTTGCTATGCACATCTCAGTGTAGTAGCTTGGCAGGCTGAGAGACCTGGAAGCACACAAGACAGAGAGTTTCAAAAAAAAAAATCATTCTCTTGGGAAGACATTCTCATAATCTGTATACTTATACCCTATCCTCGTGTTACTCTGGTGTATGGATTCACGTGCTCTTTTTCCGTATTATTTTATTGTAAGTGCCTTTAAAGATTGAATTCTAACCTAGCTAAGTCTTCTGCCAGTGTTCCAATGGTCCTAGAGAATCCTTGTATTAGGTAGAAATTCAGCAACAATCTAGAGACAGGGAAACCATTTAAGCATTACAAAGAATGGAGCCAAAATAGCTTAGGGCTGGTGTGTAGAATGTTTACTAGGGACAATAGCCAGTCTTACCCAGGCAAGGGAATTTACAATAGCTTTAGTGAATAGGAGTGACAGTTAGGGTTTCCCACTGAGACAGGAATCTTCACTACAGCCAGGTATACCAGACTACATTGCAAATTAGAAGCAAGTTGGTGAATTCTTCAGACAAATAGAGATTCCCCACAGATACCTAAAAGAACAGCCAAGTTACACTCATGAAAGAATTTACCTAGGCCTATAGGGGGTTGTGGTAATACATTATTCATGAGAAGGTCTGCTAGAGCAGAACCCCCTGGTGCTAGCTTTCACAAAACTCAAAGGAGTAGGACAAATTGTGACTAGGGTGTGAAATCCTTACCTGTCATTAGCTGACCCTAGGCAGAGCTGTTTTATCTTAACTGTAAATATTACCTGTTTCCTATAAGTCCTTTTGAAGCCATTCCTCTGTTTTGTGTCAGGTAACTTCAATGTACTTTGCCTACTGTGACATCCTACATCTTTGTTTTCTGTATTATATAAGATTGGTGTTCACTTTGTAAAAATACATTCAGATTCTATACACACCATCTTGTGTGGTCTCTGTTTGTCACCCACATTCACTGACTCCTTCATCCCACTTTCCTCCAGAGATTCGTTCCACACAGACAGGGGACCAAAAGGGTCTGAGACATACTTTGGTTATAGATTAATTCAAAACATCAGTTATAGCTTCTTGTTCTACTAGTTAAGAATTTTCTATGTCTCCTCTAAATCTATCTTCATGTACTATGTCTGTGTTTTCATCCTGAACCTCATATTTATTTATTTACTGAAATATATTTCTATTCTATGGGGTAAAGGTAGTGTTTATTACACTGAACATAGTTTTTCAAATTTGAGGGTCATTAGCAATAAATAAACATGATTCTAAAAGAAACTGGACATGTAGATGATGAGGTTGGATATCACTTAAACAAAATCAATAAAGAAGTCATTTCCTATTTATATATTCAAACAGATAAGATTTCCAAAGAAATTACTACAAGAAATCACTAGTAGGCTTTGACTAGAAGATGTATGTATTGTAAGATCCAACCAGAAATACCCCTATTTCAAACACGGGCTGTTCGTGCACCCCACGAATCACGCGACCTATCTTGATGCAAAAAAGCATGAGGATTTTTAATCGGAGCTCCGGGACGACCCATATCCCACGCAGGGGACAGGGGGATCGACCTCGTGGCTCGAAAATCAGGAGCTTTTATAACAATGGGGTAGGG
>LR753447.1:315632-346971 GCA_902729485.2 Mus minutoides
AGCAGCAAGAGTCCCCAGGTAGCAGCTATCCCGCAGGGGGTTTTCTTGTGTCAGTGGAGGCCAGGCCAAATGGCCCATTACTCTCTTTGCATACCTTTTTATCTCTATAACCGGTCAACAACTTTGTTTACTCGCCTGTACCTGCCTCAGGTTTTCTGCTGTTTAAACCATAGGCCTCGTATATTATTTTCTTTCAGTATGTTTCACTCTTCCTTTAGCCTAGAGTAAGAGTTGTACTTCATTATTATCTATAAGTTCTCTTTACAAATCTAGCAAATCATTTTATGTATTCTCTTTCAATGGAAGGAAGTAAAATAAAGATCAAGGATGCTGCTAAGGTATGTCTATTTAATATGGAAAATAAAAGCATTTTGGTGGCTATGTTTAATTTCTTAATAGAAATATTCTGCAATTTTTAAAATTTCTGTAAAGAAATATGTTTTTAATGTGCCAGAATTCATAAAACTTTGACACAACAGGAGAAAAAGTCAAATTCAATAAAAGAGGGCAAAAAAATGTGACATATGCAATTCTAACACAGAAGCATCACTCATGATCCTGATCCTTTGCAAAAGGACTACTTATGACAGGATGGTTCAAAACAGAAGGGAGAAAAAACATTTCTGCTGTATTGTACAGCAATGTAATTGTTTAAATAGATAGATAGATAGATAGATAGATAGATAGATAGATAGATAGATAGATAGATAAATAAATAATACCCTCAGATATCAAGCCTTTACAGGAATAGGTATATCCTCTTCCACTGAGGACATACAAGACAGTCCTCTGCTACAAATATGCTGGGGGATGTGTACCAGGCCATGTCTTTTGTTTGTGGCTTAATCTCTGGGAGCTCTAAGGACTTTAGGTTAGTTGATACTGTTATAATTCTTATGGGGATGCCATCTCTTTCAGCTTCTTTGATCCTTTCTCTAACTCGTGGGGGAGGGTGGGGGGGATAGGGGGGGTGGGGGTGTGGGGGATGGGGGGTGGGGGGTATCTCCAACCTCAGCTCAGTGGTTGGCTATAAGTATCTGCATCTGTCTCTCATGCTGGTAGAGCCTCTCAGAGGACAGCCATGCTAAGCTCCTGGGGGATTCAGGGCATGGAATGGATCCCAAGTTGTGATAGCCTTTCCTTCAGTCTCTGCTCTATTTTTGACTCTGTATTTGCTTTAGGCTGGAACAGTTCAGGGTCAAAAATTTTGAAGGTATGTGGGTGACTCCATTCCTCCACTTGGGGGCACTGTCTAAATACTGGAGGTTTTCTCTTTAGGTTCTATCTCTCTACTGTTATGCATTTCAACTAAAGTCCCAGTTATCTTGAGTCCTGGGAAGCACTTACATCCTGTTTTTCTGGGTCTTTCTAGAGATTACCCCTACTTCCAATCCCTTGCAGATGCATATTTCCACTCATTATCCTAGACCTCTAGGTTTCCCTACCTTCTCCCTCCCCCCATACCTAATCCTGTTCCCTTCTCCTCATCTCACACCCAGTTCTCTACTTCCCTCTGCCTCAAATGATTTATTTGTTCCCCTTTCTAAGTGGAATTGAAGCATCCTCATTTGGGCTTTCCCTCTTGCTAAACTTCATACCAACTGTACGTTGTATCATGGGTATTGGGTACAATTTTGGCTACCATTCACTTATTAATGAATATCTACCATACATGTCCTTTTTACTTCTCTCAGGATATTTTCTAGTTCTACACATTTTCCTGCAAAACACATGATGTTCTTTATTTGTGTATGTATGTATGTATGTATGTATGTATGTATGTTTGTATGTATATATGTATGTATGTATGTATGTATGTATGTATGTATGTATATTTCAATGTTGTTCCCCTTTCGGGTTTCCTCTCTGCAACCTCCACTTCCCATTCCCCTTCCCCTCTGCCTCAATTGATTTTAATAGCTGAATAGTTCCTTCCTGTAAGTGAACCACATTTCTGTATCCATTGATCAGGTGAGGGGTATCTGGATTGTTTCCATCTTCTGGCAATTATGAGTAAGGGCACTATGAACATGGTGCAACACATGCTCCTGTGGCATTGTGGGGCATCTTTTGGGTATATGCCTAGGAGTGGTATAGCTGGGTCTTCAGGTAGAACTATTTTAATTTTCTGAGGAACCACCAGACTGATTGTGAGAGTGCTTGTACCAGCTTGCAATTCCAACAGCAATGGAGGAGTGCTACTCTTTCTCCACATCCTCAACAGCATTTGCTGTCACATGATTTTTTGATCTTAGCCATACTATGTAAGATGGAATCTAATGGTGGTTTTGATTTGCATTTCCCTGATGACTAAGAATGTTAAACATTTCCCACTTTCTCTTCTATTAGATTCAGCATAACTGATTTTATGTTGAGTCCTTGATCCAGTTGACTTGGGCTTCGTACAAGGCAATAAATATGTATCTGTTTGAATTCTTCTACATGCAGACATCCAGACATCCAGACAGACCAGCATCACCATTTGTTGAAGTATCTTTTTTTCATGTTATGAACTTGGCTTCTTTGTCAAAGGTCAAATATCCATATATATGTGATTTATTTCTGGGTCTTTGATTCAATTTCATTATTCGATCTGTCTGTTTCTGTACCAGTACCATGCAATGTTCATCAATATTGATTTGGAGTATATCTTGAGGTTAGGGATGGTGATTCTCCAGAACTTTTTGTTGTTGTTGTTGTTGAGAATTCCTTTTGCTATCTTGAATTTTTTGTTTTTCCATTTGAAATTGAGAATCACTGTTTCCTGTCTGTGAAGAACTGTGTTGTGAATTTACAAACTCTCCCATGAAATAGAAAAGGAAGGTACACTTCCTAATTCATTCTATAAAGCCACAGTTATCCTGATATCTAAACCACAGAAAGATGAAACAAAGAAAGAGAACTACAGACTAATTTGCTTATGAATACTGATGCAAATATACTCTATAAAATTCATGAAAACTGCATCCAAGAACACTCAAAACATTATTCTATAATATCAATTAGGCTTCATTCCAGGGATATAGAGATGGTTCATTATAGAAAAATACATCAACATAGTCCACTATATAAACAAACTTAAAAAAAAAATCACACAATCATCTCATTAGAATCTGAAAAGCCTTTGACAAAACAAATCAAAACTCAGAGCATACAGTATTTGTGATATATACTCAACTGTAAGAAACAAATTTTACCCAGCACTCCGGAGGCAGAGGCAGGTTGATTTCTGAGTTCGAGGCCATCCGGGTCTACAGAGTGTTTTCCAGGACATCCAGAGCTACACAGAGAAACTTTGTCTCAAAAAAACAAACAAACAAAACAAAACAAATTTTAAAAATAATCCTCATCTGTAGAGGATGAAAATTCAGAATAGATGCTGAATTACATTAACTATATATTGTTATTTGAGACACAAAACACTCTTACATTCTCACTGAAGGCATATAATATTTGATGTCGCCTTTATTTGTTCCTTTTTTTTAAGATCAAGAACCTTTTAAAACATAGAAACAATCACAATTCCTAAAATCCAAGTAGAAATAAATACTGACCATTTTCTTAAAAGGCGTATGAATGAATAATACTATAGTGTTTTAAAGAATGAAGACAGACTCAAGTGTTATTCATTATCTATCATTGAAATTATAAAATAGTAAAAATTTACTTCCAACTATATTCATCAGAAGAAAGCATAAAAATTTTATGTCCTCTATCCTTCAACTCTAGTAAAGAACACTCTGCCTAAGTTTGTGGTGTGTGTGTCATTTAAAATAGGTTTTCAAAAAGATAAATGTTTTGTTTATGAGCATTCTTTTCTAGAAATATAAGTAAGTATCTATAAGTTTGTAATAGTTAAAATGTGTTAACATAAATATATTTGCCTTAATTTTACTGGGTAATATAATAAAATGTACATAATATTTGAAAAGAATAAAACAATGAAACTAACTGCCTCTATGAACTGTGATTGGAAATTGTTCTGATCACTCTCAGTGGATGATAATGCCCTTGCTAAAACATTAAACATCAGAGATCAGCTCAGGAAATGACTAGAAAAAATAGTCGTGAATGCATTTCCAGTCCATTAGACAATGACACATGGAGCCACAGCTTAACAGATGTTCCAAGATTCCTGTAAAATATTATAAAATGCCCTTTAATTCAATCACAGGATTGCAGCTGAAGTAGCAGCATGGTTTGCTCACCTTGACTGCTGACACCAAAGGCTCACTGACTTTGTCATGAATGTAAATGAAGCATGAAACTGCTTGGCTCCTTTGTCTCTGGTGGGCAGTGTCCACTAGCTGACCCTTTAGTGATACTGCAAAGCAAATGAAAGGGCACAAAGGCATTACATTTCAACTCATATAAAATAAAAGAAAATAAGTGGGACAACCATAAGAGCACATATGTGTTCACACAGATATGCACATTGCATAAAAATAATTTTGTTTTCAATTCTTGAATAAATTTTGAAAGAATATTTAAAAATTGAGTGTAATGGTCTATTTTCTTTTGAAAATTTGCAGGAAAAAGGGACATACATTTCTAAACAAAACCCACAGCTCCTAAGGAAAACAGTTCTAGAAAATTCCCATTGACTTTTAAGTGTTGATTTTATATTCCTGTGAGTTTTGCATAGAGATATTTAGATCTTGGTCCTGTTAGTTAATAATTGTCACACATTCATAGTCTTGAGATATGCTTCTTTGTTGTTTTGAGATATTTTGGCATCTTTTATGCTTTAAAAGGGGATGATTCTTTGCAGAAGGATGGAGAACTCTTATTTTTTCCATTTCTTACTTCTGCAATTGTGATATTAAATCATAGTTCTCTGCGGAGTGCATCTTAAACTCACTAAAAATAGCAACAGAGGCACCAAAATAAGTGCAAGTGCTCATTTATGTAAACAGTACTGATATTCCCCATTGGGTTGATTTGGCCAACAGTGAGCTAAGTGTTGAATTTTCCACATTTCTCCCTGGGCCATCACTTTGTCTTTAGGATGTGATTTCTTAGTTGTCTATATTCAGTGTATTATATATTTGACCTCTATCTACTGTCTATGTTCCTAATCTTATCCATGTCTCCCTAAATGGGACTAAAATATTTTCTATAGCCCTATATTATGGATGAAAATCTTTGAACACTGTCATTGCCTTATCTGGTTCCACCAAGCAACATGAAAAATTATTAGTCCTTGAGCACCATACCATAGCTGTGATATTTGGAATACCGAAAAAAAATGAAAAAAAATTATGATGGTAATTTCTACAGCAATAACACACACACACACACACACACACACACACACACACACAGAGAGAGAGAGAGAGAGAGAGAGAGAGAGAGAGAGAGAAATTAAAATCTTCCCCAAATAATCTATTCATATTATGAAACTTAAAGTAACAGAAGAATAGAATACACATACAATAATAAGTATTTATTCTGCTCATATATAGCAGGAGAAAAGGCTTGAAATGAAATGGGCAATGACACGAGAGGAAAGGTGGCTGCCCAGGAGGGCTGCAACCCCCAAAGAAGTCTGTGCAGGTGAGTGCAAAGACTGTGCAGGCAACCCATCTTCTGGGACAGGCCTTGTTTGGGCCTTCATCACCAGGGGCCAAGTCTGAATTTCAGACCTCTGTGCACTTTCTCTGTAAGAGGAGAGCTTGCTGGTAGAAACTACTCTGACCACTAAGACTCAGGAGAGCTCTGGAATCCCACGACAGGTGACAGAGGTTAACAGAATCAGAGGAGGAACAGGTTCTGGTCAGAGACAACTATAGCAACTAACTCCAGAGAGTACCAAATGGCAAAAGGCAAATGTAAGAATCTTACCAACAGAAACCAAGACTACTCACCACCATCAGAACCCAGTACTCCCACCTCAGCCAGACCTGGATACCCCAACACACCCGAAAAGCAAAATTCAGATTCAAAATCATATTTCCTGATGCTGACCTTAAGAAGGAATTTAATAACTCATGAAAAGAAATATAGGAGAACACTTATAAAAAGGTAGAAGTCCTTAAAGAAGCACAGGAAAACACTCCTAAACAGGTAGAAGTCCTTAAAGAGGAAACACAAAAATCCCTTAAAGAATTACAGGAAAACACAAACAAACAGGTGAACAAAATTACCCTAGATGTAAAAAGGGAAGTGGGAACAATAAAGAAAACCCAGTGTGAGACAACTCTGGAGATAGAAAACTTAGGAAAGAAATCAGGAACCATAGATGTGAGCATCAGCAACAGAATACAAGAGATGGAAGAGAGAATCTCACATGCAGAAGATTCCATAGTGAACATGGGCACAACCGTCAAAGAAAACGCAAAATGCAAAATGTTCCTAACTCAAAACATCCAGGAAATTGAGGACACAATGAGAAGATCAAACCTATGGATAATAGGAGTAGATGAGAATGAAGATTTTCAACTTAAAGGGCCAGCAAATATCTTCAACAAAATTATAGAAGAAAACTTCCCAAACCTAAAGAGAGAGAAGCTCGTGAACAAAAAAGAAGCCTACAGAACTCCAAATAGACAGGACCAGAAAATAAATTCCTTCCAACACATAATAATAAGAACAACAAATGCATGAAATAAAGACAGAATATTAAAATCAGTAAGGGAAAAGGTCAAGTAACATATAAAGGCAGGCCTATTAGAATTACACCATACTTCTCACCAGAGTCTATGAAAGCCAGAAGATTCTGGACAGATGTTATACTGACCCTAAGAACAAAAATGACAGCCTAGGCTGCTATACACTGCAAAACTCTCAGTTACCATAAATGGAAAAACCAAAGTATTCCATGACAAAAACAAATTCATATAATACCTATCCACAAATCCAGCCCTTCAAAGGATAATAACTGGAAAACACCAACACAAGGGTGGAAACTACACCCTAGTAAAAGCAAGAAAGCAATCCTTCAACAAACCTAAAAGAAGACAGCCCCAAGAACAGAATCCGAACTTTAACAACAAAAATAACAGGAAGCAACAATTACGTTTCTTTGATTTCTCTAAGATCAATAAAATCAATTCCTCAATAAAAAGACATAGACTAATAGAATGGCTACACAAGCAGGACCCAACATTTTGCTGCTTACAGGAAACACACCTCAGGGAAAAAGGCAGACACTACCTCACAGTGAAAGGCTAATTTTCCAAGGAAATGGTCTGAAGAAACAAGCTGGAGTAGCCATTCTAATATTGAATAAAATTGACTTTCAACACAAATTTATCAAAAAAGACTAGGAGTTGCACTTCATACTCATCAAAAGTAAAATCCACCATAATGAACTCTCAATTCTGAATATCTATGCTCCAAATGCAAGAGCAGCCACATTCATTAAAGAAACTTTAGTAAAGGTCAAAGCACACATTGCACCTCACACAGTAATAGTGGGAGACTTCAACACCCCACTCTCACCATTGGACAGATCCTGGAATCAGTAACTAAGAGAGACACATGGACACTAACAGAGGTTATGAAAGAAATGGATTTATTAGATATCTGCAGAACATTTTATCATAAAACAAAAGGATATACCTTCTTCTCAGCAGCACATGGTACCTCCTCCAATTTACTATATAATCGATCACAAAATAGGCCTTAACATATACAAAAATATTGAAATTATCCCATGCATCTTATCAGATCTCCACGGACTAAGACTGATCTTCAATAAAAGCATAAATAATAAAAAGCCAGCATTCATGTGGAAACTTAAAAACACTCTACTCAATGATACCTTTGTCAAGGAAGAAATAAAGAAAAAAATTAAAGACTTTTTAGAATTTAATGAAAATGAAGACACAACATACTCAAACTCATGGGACACAATGAAGGCATTCCTATAAGGAAAACTTATAGCCCTCAGTGCCTCCAAAAAGAAATCAGAGAGAGTATGCACTAGCAGGCTGACAGCACACCTAGAAGCTCTAGAACTAAAGGAAGTAAATTCACCCAAGAGGAGTAGACAACAGGAAATAATCAAACTCCAGGCTGAAATCAACCAAGTGGAACCAAAAGAACTATTCAAAGAATCAACCAAACCAGAAGCTGATTCTTTGAGAAAATCAACAAGATAGATAAACTCTTAGCTAGACTAACTAGAGGGCATAGGGACTATATTCTAATTAACAAAATCATAAATGAAAAAAGAGACATAACAACAGAACCTGAGGAAATCCAAAACATTATCAGATCCTACTACAATAGGCTATGCTCAACAAAACTGGAAAACCTGAATGAAATGGACAACTTCCTAGACAGATACCAGTTACCCAAGTTAAATCAGGATCAGATTAATGACCTAAACAGTCCTATATCCCCTAAAGTAATAGAAGCAGTCATCAATAGTCTCACAACCAAAAAAAAAAAAAAAAAAAAAAAAAAAAAAAAAAAAAAAAAAAAAAAAAAAAAAAAAAAAAAAAAAAAAAAAAAAAAAAAAAAAAAAAAAAAAAAAAAAAAAAAAAAAAAAAAAAAAAAAAAAAAAAAAAAAAAAAAAAGGCCTGGTCCAGATGGGTTTAGTGCAGAGTTCTATCAGACCTTCAAAGAAGACTTAATTCCAACTCTCCTCAAACTATTCCACAAAATAGAAACAGAAGGTACTCTACCCAATTTATTCTATGAAGCCACAATTACTATGATACCTAAACCATACAAAGATCCAACAAAGAAAGAGAAATTCAGACCAATCTCTCTCATGAATATCGATGCAAAAATACTCAATAAAACCCTTGCAAACCAAATCCAAGAACACATCAAGATGATCATCCATCATGAATAAGTAGGCTTCATCCCAGAAATGCAGGGATGATTTAATATAAGTAAATCTGTCAAGTAATTCACTATATAAACAAACTCAAAGACAAAATCCACATGGTCATCTTCTTAGATACTTAGAAATCATTTGACAAAATCTAACACCCATTTATAATAAAAGGCCTGGAAAGATCAGAAATTCAAGTCCCATACCTAAACATAATAAAAGCAATATACAGCAAACCAGTAGCCAACATCAAACAAAATGGAGAGAAACTCGAAGCAATCCCACCAAAATCAGGGACTAAACAAGGCTGCATATTTTCTCCCTACCTATTCAATATAGTACTTGAAATCCTAGCCAGAGCAATTCGACAACAAAAGGAGATCAAGTGATTAAAAATTGGAAAAGAAGAAGTCAAAATATCACTATTTGCAGATGATATGATAGTATAAATAAGTTACCGTAAAAATTCTACCAGGGAACTCCTAAACCTGATTAACAGCTTCAGTGCAGTAGCTGGATGTAAAATTAACTCAAACAAATCAGTGGCCTTTCTTTACTCAAAGGATAAATGGGCTGAGAAATAAATTAGGGAAATAATACCCTTTACAATAGTCACAAACAATATAAATTATCTTGGTGTGAACATAACTAAGAAAGTGAAAGATCTGTATGATAAGAACTTCAAGTCTTTGTAGAAAGAAATTGAAGAAGATCTCAGAAGATGGAATGATCTCCCATGCTCATGAACTGGCAGGATTAATATAGTCAAAATGGCTATCCTGTTGAAAGCAATGTACAGATTCAATGCAATACCTATCAAAAATCCAACTCAATTTTTCACTGAGTTAGAAAGGGTATTTTGCAAATTCTTCTAGAACAATAAAAATCCTAGGATAGCAAAAACTATTCCCAAAAATAAAAGAACCTCTGGTGGAATCATCATGCCTGACCTCAAACTGTGCTACAGAGCAATTGCTAGTGCCCCCTGGGCTCACGTCTCTAGCTGCATATATAGAAGAGGATGGCCTAGTTGGCCATCAGTGGGAAGAGAGGCCCCTTGGTTATGCAGACTTTATGTGCCCCAATACAGGGGAACGCAGGGGCCAAGGGGTGGGAGTGGGTGGGTAGGGGAGCAGGGCCGGGAGGGGGGAGGATATAGGGAACTAGCTGGATAACACTTGAAATGTAAATGAAGAAAATATCTAATAAAAGTAGTAAAAAAAAAAAATAAAAAAAATAAAATAAAAAAAAAATTGTATGGTACTGGTACAGCGACAGACCAGTATATCAATGGAATAGAATTGAAGACCCAGAAATGAACCCACAGAGCTATGGTCACTTGATCTTTGACAAGGGAGCTAAAATTATCCAGTGGAAAAAAGACAGCATTTTCAACAAACGGAGCTGGCACAACCTGCAGTTATGATGTAGAAGGATGTGAATTGATCCATTCTTATCTCCTTGTACAAAGCTCAAGTCTAAGTGGATCAAAGAACTCCACATAAAAGCAGAGACACTGAAATTTATAGAGGATGAAGTGGGGGAAAACCCTCAGAGATATGGGCACAGGGGAAAAATTCCTAAACAGATCAGCAATGGCCTGTGCAGTAAGATCACAAATTGACAAATGGGACCTTATAAAATTGCAAAGCTTCTGTAAGGCAAAAGACACTGTCAATAAGACAAAAAAGCCACCAACAGATTGGGAAAGGTTTTTTTAAGAATACTAAATCTGATAAGGGACTAATATCTAATATATACAAAGATCCTGGACTCCAGAATTCAAATAACCCCATTAAAAATGGGTACAGAGTAAAACAAAGAATTCTCAAGTGAGGAATGCTGACTGGCTGAAAAGCATCTGAAAAAATGTTCAACATCCTTAATCATCAGGGAAATGCAAATCAAAACAACCTTGAGAATCCATCTCACTCCAGTCAGAGGCTAAGATCAAAAACTCAGATCACAGCAGATACTGGCCATGATATGTAGAAAGAGGAACACTCCTCCACTGCTGGTGGGATTGCAAGCTGGTACAACCACTCTGGAAATCAGTCTGGCAGTTCCCCAGAAAATAGGACATAGTACTACTGGAAGATCCAGCAATACCTCTCCTGGGCATATACCCAGAAGATAATTACAACTGGTACTAAGAACATATGATCCACAATGTTCATAGCAACCTTATTCATAATAGCCAGAAGCTGAAAAGAACCCAGATGTCCTACAACAGAGGAATGAATACAGAAAATGTGGTATATTTACACACTGGAATACTACTCAGTTATTAAAAACAATGAATTTATTTAATTCTTGGGCAAATGGATGCATCTGGAGGATATCATCCTTAGTGAGGTAACCCAATCACAAAAGAAGTCATTTGATATGCACTCACTGATAAGTGGATATTAGCCCAGAAACTTAGAATACCCAAGATACAATTTGCAAAACACAAAAAAATCAAGAAGAGCAAAGACCAAAGTGTGGATTCTTCATTCCTTCTTAGAACAGAGAACAAAACACCCATGAAAGGAGTTACAGAGACAAAGTTTGGAGCTAAGATAAAAGGATGGACCATCCAGAGACTACCCCAACTGGGGATCCATCCCATAATCAGCCATCAAACCCAAACACTCTTGCATATGCCAGCAAGATTTTGCTGAAAGGACCCTGATATAGCTATGTTGAGTGAGGCCATGCCAGTGCCTGGAAAATACAGAAGGGAATGCTCATAGTCATCTATAGGATGGAACACAGGGCCCTCAATGGAAGAGCTAGAGAAATTACCCAAGGAAATGAAGGCATCTACAACCCTTTAGGTGGAACAACAATATGAACTAACCAGTACCCCCAGAGCTCATGTCTCTAGATGCATATGTAGCAGAAGATAGTCTAGTAGGCCATCTTTGGGAAGAGAGGCTCCTTGGTCTTACAAAATTTATATGCCCCAGTAAAGAGGAATGCCAGGGACAAGAATTGGGAGTAGGCAGGTAGGGGAGCAGGGCAGGGGGAGGGTATAGGGAACTTTCGGGATAGCATTTGAAATATAAATAAAGAAATTATCTAATTAAAAAAAAAAAAAAGAAATGTTCAATGACTACTAAGGAGTTCTAAATATAAATTTTATTCATCAGATGACTTGTAATCTCCAGGTCTTTCTGAACTCTGACTAGATAGTTCAATTTAGATGTTGCTCAAACATCTATCTAAGTTGAATGATTCAATCTGGCTTCTCTCAGCTTCTCACTGAATTGCTCTGTTTAGCCTCAAACTAACTCTGTCAATCTCTTCTAGTATTGTAGCTCCTCCTAATCATTGTCTTCATCTGCCTCTGTTGACATGCACTGAGTTACATAAATAAACTTAACTCCACAGCACTCCCTCCACTTACTTTCAATTGCCTGACTCCTCCTCCCTGAACCACTCTTACCTAGCTTCTTGCTTAGGCTATCCTTTCTCTGACTCATTTTGTCAACTCTTTCTCTGATTTGTCACTTTGTCTGACCCAAAATTAGACATCACATTCAAATGTGGGCACTTTCTTCTACAAACTAATTTTACCATGAACATTTGTAGTAAGAACATGTCGGTATTTCAGCTAGAAGAATTAAGTGTTTATCCATTTTTTTTAATATATCTTCAGAAATTAAAAATATATATATATATATTTGAAGGCTTTAAATACTTCTTTAATATATGTTCAAATACAGAAACTTGTAATACATGGTCAAGTATGACTTGTAGCATTATGAAATGAGGGCCTAAGGAAATAACTCAGGGGCTACCAGTTCTTGATGTTCTTCCAGAGGTCTGAGTTCCAATTTCTGAAACCATGTGGTTTCTCACAGTAGCCTGTAACCCCATCTCCAAGAGATATGTCTATTCGAGCCTCTGGGGATGCATGCACTCATAAACACACATACCATGTGAGCATTCTGGTCAGATCACGCTGACCTAGGTCTCTGGATGTGATCCCTTGCTAGAGCAGCCATTTTCTGGAATAATATTCCTCTACAAGGTGTAAATTATGTATACAAATATAAAATTGGACAAATCACACAGAAGTATGCCCACAATGAAATATTGACTATATCAGAAAAGCTTTCTACATGAAAAATGTTACTAAGTATTTAAGTAAATAAGAATATCCAAGGTGAAATGAACACATATATGTAAATTTTAATACTAAAGACAAATAGTAATAATTATATACATTCATTGCTTTCCTTAGAGTATAGAGTGTCACATAGTACATAAAGTCTTAAATGTGTGGAATTTACACACAAACACAAATTATTTACACACACACAAATATATATATATATATATATATATATATATATATATATATATATACACAACATAACTTTAAATATTTGTTTAACTAACTTCATTCTTTAGTACTGACAATAAGTAGGCCAACTATTAAAATTCCAATTTCTGGGGTTGGAGAGATGGCTCAGAGGTTAAAAGCACAGACTGTTCTTCTGAAGGTCATGACTTCAAATCCCAGCAACCACATGATGGTTCACAACCATCCATAATGGGATCTGATGCCCTCTTCTGGGGTATCTGAAGACAGCTACACTGTACATACATATAATAAATAAATAAATAAATAAATAAATAAATAAATAAATAAATCTTTAAAAAATATTCTAATTTCTACAAGAATACCTCAACTATATTACTTACATTATGGTTAAGCTTCTATAGAAAATATCAAATAAATAAAATAATTTATTTAAAAAGAGAATAAAAAAGATACATACAATAATATACAGCCACAAAGTATGACTTGTTGGGATTTAAAAAAATGTATACATAATGTGTTTGGTTACAGAAAGATCAAGGTTGAAGTGGAAAGATGAGAGAGGATGTGAATATAAAAAATAACACATTGTATGAAATACTCAATCAATTAATAAAAATTAGACCTATGTATTGTTAACATAACATTTATATAAAAGTCACTTTAAGAGGTAGATTCAAAGTAAATAAATTAAAACAAAAACATTAATGGTCAGAAACTTGGCACTTTTTATTTCTTTTTGTTAGTTTTTGTCTTAATTGGGTCTTTTCTTTGATTGTTTGTTTGGACTTTTATTTTAGGTTTGTTTGTCTTTTAAGAGCAAGAGAGAGGGAGTAAAGAAAAGGAGTCTTTTAGTAGGGAAGTGGTGTGGATAGAATAGTTATTGAGGAGAGGAAAGAAAATGATCAAATTACGTTTGTCTTAGTCAGGGTTTCTATTCCTGCACAAGCATCATGACCAAGAAGCAAGTTGGGGAGGAAAGGGTTTATTCGGCTTACACTTCCATACTGCTGTTCATCACCAAAGGAAGTCAAACTGGAACTCAAGCAGAAGTTGATGCAGAAGCCATGGAGGGATGTTTTTTACTGGCTTGCTTCCCTTGGCTTGCTCAGCCTGCTCTCTTATAGAACCCAAGTCTGCCAGCCCAGAGATGGTCCCACCCACAAGGGGCCCTTGATCACTAATTGAGAAAATGCCTCACAGCTAGATCTCATGGAGGCATTTCCCCAACTGAAACTCCTTTTTCTGTGATAATTCCAGCTGTGTCAAGTTGACACAAACCTAGCCAGTACAATTGACCCCTTGTCAACTTGACACACAAATACATCACCAGTANAAGTTTCACTTTAGTAGTCCTGGTATCTTGTTAATCACAGCTGATTCTTCAGCCCCAGCTAACCAGAACCACAGCATCTTCCCAATCAAAATAGCAATGGCCCTGAAAAGAGTCTTTAATTTTCCCTCTGAAATTTCACAAGCCAGGCCTCCATCTTCTGCACTGTTCTCAACATTATCTTCCAAGCTCCTACACAACAAGTGGTTAACAACAAGTGGTTCTTCAACCCCAATGTTCCAAAGTCCTTCCACAGTCCTCCCCAAAACATGGTCAGGTTGTCACAGGAATACCCCACTACGCTGGTACCAATTTGTCTTAATCAGGGTTTCTATTCCTGCACAAGCATCATGACCAAGAAGCAAGTTGGGGAGGAAAGGGTTTATTCGGCTTACACTTCCATACTGCTGTTCATCACCAAAGGAAGTCAGGACTGGAACTCAAGCAGGAGCTGATGCAGAAGCCATGGAGGGATGTTTTTTACTGGCTTGCTTCCCTTGGCTTGCTCAGCCTGCTCTCCTATAGAACCCAAGTCTGCCAGCCCAGAGATGGTCCCACCCACAAGGGGCCCTTGATCACTAATTGAGAAAATGCCTCACAGCTAGATCTCATGGAGGCATTTCCCCAACTGAAAGTCCTTTTTCTGTGATAATTCCAGCTGTGTCAAGTTGACACAAACCTAGCCAGTACAACGTTGTAATTAAGTTTTAAAATAAAAACAAATTACTTCATAACTATATAATAATATGAATATATAAAACAAATTTAGTAAAAAAAAACAAGGGCTAGAGAGATGGATCAGTGGTTAAGAGTGCCGACTGCTCTTCCAAAGGTCCCGAGTTCAAATCCCAGCAACCACATGGTGTCTCACAACCATCTGTAACAAAATCTGATGCCCTCTTCTGGAGTGTGTGAGACAGCTACAGTGTAATTACATATGATAAATAAATAAATCTTAAAAAAAAAAAAAGCAGATCAGACTGTGTGCCACATGCTTTAAATAAAATAAATAAATCCTCCTCAGTGCCACACACACACACACACACACACACACACACACACACACACACAAAGTATGTACATGCCAAATTTGTAATAAAACTACCATATACATCTATATATTCCTAGTTACAGAACTCTACAATATAAATTGATGCTATATGAAGAGAACTCTTGCTCCAAAAATGTAAGACTAATTTTGTGGATGAAAATATAGCACAATAATATATATAGAACAAACAAGAGAAAGAACAGAACACAGCATTTTATAAAATTCTCTATCAGCCATCATTCCAATAGTCACTTTACAAGTGAATAAAATGGACATTTTACAACTATTAAAATACAGAGATGACTGAAAAGCTGCCTAGTTGGCCAATGCACCTGTGTACAAGACTAGGGACCTTTATCCTACTTCTGGGATCTACAGTAATAGAAGGCAAGAATCAAAACTTGAAAGCACTCCTGCGGTACTCATGTGTGCCACATGTTTTAAATAAAATAAATATATCCTACTCAGTGCCACACACACACACACACACACACACACACAAGTATGTACATGCCAAATTTGTAATAAAACCACCAAATACATCTATATATTCCTACTTGCATGGCAATTGAAATAAAAATAAATGCTAATTAGTTAACTTTTCATTACTTTCTATATTCCTTTTTTAATTACTAAGTAGCCTAATAGGATTAATAAAAACTAAAATGATTTCAGCTATGGACAAAAATAATAAGTCAAAATTGGCCAAATTGTTAAGTTTATTTCATATTTCGAAGCATAGTTACATTAATGGTAGCATATCTGGCATGCTAAAGTCTTACTGCAAGTCACTGTATTTTGATGTCTCAGGTGATGAATTGTCCAATTACTCTTCCTATATTAAGGACTTTTATTTGCATAAGTTATTATAACATAAATTAAACTGATTAAATATTAAGTTCTAGGTTATGAAATAGTATAAATCACTGATTTTTATAAAACTCACCGTCACTAATCCTCTGAATTTTTTTAAATGTAAATAAATCCCACACTCTGGCTTTAGTTGAGGTTTACATGTTATTGGTATCCCTACTTTCCATGATATGTTTCTTTTTGTCTTTATCTCCTCTAAGTACAATTATATTCAGAAATGATCAAGACAACTCATTGATTTACCACATGTAAATATTGGGTAACAACCTTCATTACTTCTAATGCAAAAAATCGAATTGTCTTAATCCATATATTTCTATAAGCAGAAACAGTAAACAAGGATAACAATAAGATAAGATGAAAAAGAATTAATGGAAAATGAAAGGAATATTGAAATATTTTTAACTCAAAATCATCTAGATGGATTCATGTTTTTAATCTACTGGTGTATGCTCATCATGACCATACTGAATAAAAATTGTTCTTGTTCCAAGATTTTCCACCAGGTGGAAGCACAACCTCACTGTTCAAACCTAACAATGCAAACCTAAAAGGAAAATAAAATATTTAGTAAGAATTTACAGAAACTGGAAAGACAGGATCAAGTGGAGATGGGGACTGAAGCCAAGGGAGGGAGTTCTAGGAGAGTCAGTGAACATTAATAGTCATTCTAGGAGAAGCATGAAGACTTCATATAGCAGGAACCCCCTAAAACATATACATACATGATGTTAATCTAAAAAATCAAATAGCAGGGGAGACAGAACCCTAAATGGCCTCTCTTGTCACAAAATGAAGCTTTCAGTATCAGAATAAAGTTACACATACTGTGTTAGGCACAATGTTATCATGGGAACCCCAAACAACCTAGGCTATTGGAAAGATTGTTAGTTGGTCTCTACAAATATATGACAGGACCACAATGATGAAGACAATACTGACAACTTATGGAACACTGAGAAGTAGGATAGTGCCTACAGAGGGTCTTCACCCCTACATGCTAGCACCTTTAATTCAGTAAGTCAGTATTCTAACAAATGAAAAATGTAAATACCTACCAATCCACAAACCCTTTGACCCACAATGGTCTCCTGCCTGCAAGATAGGCTAGTGGCACAAAGTAGCCGAACAATATCTGCTTTGACTTCAGGACCTCTTCACAATTTGGAACCCATACTGACACTACTGGAATGAACAAGAATCTGAGACTAGACAAAATCAAGTACTATAGTTCTACTAACAGGATATAGCAAGGTAATGATTCGTGATGGCATTCTGCTATACTTATAAATCAGTGATTTGTTCAGCTATCATCGAGAAAGCATCCTCCTACAGCATATGGGAACAAATAGAGACCTCAATACACAAAGAGAGCTCAATGCACTAACTCCGAATGTAATGTCTTCATCAAAAGCCTCCCACCAAGGCTCAAGGAACCCTGTGGAAGGGGAGACAGAGGACACCAAGGAAACAAAGGCTGAATAAAACTATATGATCAACGTACTAATAACTCACAAAGACTGGTGTAGCATGCATGGATTTGGGGCAGTTGGGTTCTAGATCTGAAATGAGAAGTAGATACATGTCTACATCCTAACCAGAAGAAATCTCCAATTGATAACCACTTTCAAGTGAAAATGACATTCTTCAAAGAGTTTCACTGATATGACTTTTTTAGTCATTTTCCTCATTTACATTTCAAATGATAACCCCGTCCCAGTTATCCCTCCACAACTCCTCCATATCAACCCCCTCCTCCCTCACCGTTGCCTCTATGAGGGTGCTTCACCACCCACTCACCCACTCCTGCTTCACCACTCTATCATCCTGCTATCATGGGGCATCAAGCCTCCACAGGACCAAGGACCTCCCCTCCCATTGATGCCAGATAAGACAATCCTTTGCTACATGTGTATCTGAAGACATGCATAGGCTATATGCTCAGCAGTAGATGTCCAAAAAAAATGAACTCAGTGGGATTTTCAGAAGTTCTTTGTCTCATGTTGCTTCAGGAATCTTTATCTCATTTTAAAATTTATTTTTAATTTTTGTATACATTGTTCTTTATTTTTCTACATGTTCTTTGGACATATATAATTGTTCCTAACTTTGTGCTTTATGAGTAACTTGAGTGTATGAACAAGTGGGTCACAGATACTCGTGCCTTCTCTTGGGGCTTTTTTACTTCTAAATGCTTATTTTGTTAAATTTGGGTGTGATAGATTTTGTTTTATCTTATTAAGTTTTATTTCACTGTTTGAAAAATAGAATATATGGAAACAGAAGATTTATAGAAAATATAAATATTTTCAGAGGAGCCAAATATCGTCATTAAAAAAAAATCAAAGCAAATTTTACTTTTTTCCAGTTACAATTTACATTTAAATACAAGAAAATAAATTTAATGACAATGGTTAGTTACATTTAAAATTAAATAGTTCCTGTAGATTATCTCCAGTGTATTAAAATATCTCTTTGAGAGTTGAAAGTGTTTTTGTGCCTGGAGCATCCAGGCCCAGAGATGCTAGTGGCAGGAGTACAGAGTAGAACTCTGGTGAATGGCTTTAACGTCTGAGGGCCTCTGGATGTTCCAGATCTCTAACTGTACTGAAATGGTGATGATGACTTCTAAAAGGCCATAAAAACTTTCTTGCTCTTTCTGAAGGTAGGAAGCTGCTGGCTTAGGTGATTGCCACCTGTAGTTTAAACAGTTTAGGATTAAGTAATGTGGCTTTTGTTCTATCTCAGCAGGAACTCTGTGGTTCTAACTTTCACCCTGCTTGTCTAAAGCCAAGGGAAGAAAAGGGACACTTACAAAAGTGAGTATAGCATTTATTACTATGTTGTAAAAAGTTTTCTAGTGCCTGGCAGATACAGAAGTGGATGCTCACAGTTATCTATTGGATGGAACACAGGACCCCCAATGGAGGAGCTAGAGAAAGTACCCAAGGAACGGAAGGGGTCTGCAACCCTATAGGTGGAACAACAATATGAACTAAGCAGAGCTTGCTCGCCTCTCTAGCTGCATATGTAGCAGAACATGGCCTACTCAGCCATCATTGGGAAAAGAAGCCCCTAAGTCTTGAAAACTTTACATGCCGCAGTACAGGGGAATGCCAGGGCCAAGAAGTGGGAGTGGGAGAGTAGGGGAGCAGGGCGGGGGATGGGGAGGGTATAGGGGACTTTTGGGATAGCATTTGAAATGTAAATGAAGAAAATATCTAATAAAAAATTGAAAAACAAAACAAAACAAAACAAAAAATCAAAAGCTAAGTAAGGGGAAAAGCAGAAAGATCCTAAGCAGGGAAGGTGGAAAATTCTCTAAGTGAGGAAAGGGAGCAAAATTCTAGTAAGGGAAAAGATTCTTCCAGATCTCATCTCTTTGTCCTCAGTACTTATACATCTTTTAGAATACATGGTCACATGTTACAATGTCTAGAATCTGTCCAAGTTCATCACAAGTTCACAAGAAATTTAATCATCAATTGAAATAGAAGTTTACAACAGAGAAAGTTTACATACATATCCATTAGGATTAATTATCTGGCTAAACATCTATCACCTGTGAGGGATCCACAAGTTTATAGGAGGCTTAAAACTATAACTAGTTTAATTAGTAAAGTTTTGTATAGATAAACCCAGTCAATATTTTATCTTTTGTTCTAGCACCTATAATAAATGGTTAGTTCCCTTTTTATGACCTTTGGTTAATTGCTTTACAACCTCTTGGAATGTGCTCTGAGAAGGAGAATGTCTGGTTACTAAGAGCAATTAACTGGTAATACATGGGAGACTGACAGAGTTCTCATTGCAGTGCTGACAATCAGAAAAGGACCTAATAGCAGTCCCACTATAAAAGAGCTTAATAATCACTGATATAATTTTAGAAATTCTTATAAGATCATCATTAAGACTTAAGAAGTCATCTATTTGTCTATATAGCATCACTACAAGACAGTACATCTTCATTGATCTCTGCAGGTATTGACTCAAAAGTGTGGATTATTACCTAGTGATTGTTATATATGTTTAGTAGTAACAGGAAAGGCATATTAATAGAAGGAATCTTTCCTAAAATTAATTCCCTTACGGCCTTGCTATGTAATAGTAAACCTATCACAGATTATATAATAATCTGAAGCAGGCATATCAGGAAGATCACCTGCTAGTTATTAGCTTGTCCCATTATGGCTCCTGACATATTTACATTGTACAGTTTGTACTAGGTATTATACTTTGTGAATGATCCTAGTGATACTTTTGTATAATTAACCTAAGGAAGAAAATATGTCATCCAAATCCATTTTAGGACAACTAGTTTTCTGAAAAAATGAAATCCTCATTATCCTGGTTTGCATTTTTCCCATGGTTCCCAACTTAATGGTCTCCTTTTCCACATGGCTTTGTCATGTTGATAATCTATTTTATTTTAATCTGGACATTTGGCCTTCTGGACATTTCCTCATTCTGGGCATCAACTCTTGTTCTCTTTTACCAGTCCAACCACTTAACTATGTCTAGAATCTGTCCAATCCTCTCTCTTCCCCTGTCACTTCACAGCTTTGGGATAGCATTTCACCTGAATAAGCTGATAGCCTCATAAAGTAGCTAGCACTTCTGAATTACCCTGATCAATTGTATCAGACTGAGAACAACAGGATACCCAATTTCTGTCGTGGCATGCTCTTTAAAGCTCATTTAAGCATTGTCAGTGATGTTGACATATATTTAATAATATTTCTTTGATTAATTAAGAGGAATTTCTTCAGTATGTAGCATAAATGATGAATAAATCGAAATTATCCTAAATATGGGATGCAAATGTTCTAGAGCAAATGAAGAGCAAACATATGAAGATGAAAATAACTTGAGTGGTTTTGAGAAGTACAGAATATTACAGGTGCATAAAATAAAAAGATGTGGCTAAAAGTTTATCCAGAGCAATAGCACGTTAATTGAGGAATAGTCTAAATAGTCTCAAACTGCATTGTTATGGCCTAAATGGCCTATGCTGAAATTGTACTTAAGAGCTCACATAATCACATAAAACCTATGTGGTAAAAATCTTCATTTTAAAAACTACTGGTGAAAATTTAAGATTTTGTTTGCAATATATGAAATGATCATACAGTACATCCAATATTGACAATGTTTAGAGAAGTAAGGGAAGGAATAGGAGAGTCATTATTATCAATATTATGGGCCAATAAGTTAATTCCACACTTTGACAATGAATACCATGTGGTACTTATACTTGAGTACTACATATAATGTTAGATAAAATTTTGATGGTATTGACAAAGTCAGTAAACTGACTTAAGAGAGGGAGCAATAAGCTAGAGCTGGCTATGGTGCAACAGAGGACTGTTGCAAAATATGTTTAGAACAAAGATGAAAAAAAACAAAGTTTCTGAAACATTCAAAGATTAAGATCCAAACACTAAAGAAACCTCATGTTATTTGCTCCTTATTTTAAAACAAGAGAAATATAAATACTAAATGCTGTTTGATAGTAAAGAGAAAAATAGTAACAAAAGTACTGCCTCAATTTTTTGTTTTGTTTTGTTTTTGAGAGTTTTTTGTTTTTTGTTTGTTTTTTATTTATTTTTGTTAGAGAGGGAGATGGGAACAGAGGATGGGTGGGAGGAAGGGAGGGAAGAAGGGAGGAAAGAAGAGAGGGTGGAGGAAGAGGGGGAAGGTAGGAATAGAGGGGTGAGAGAAAGGCAGGGGAAAGTGATGGGGAGAGAAATAGGAGAAGAGCCTGAAGTTGGATAAATAGGGAAGTGTGAGAGATACAGAGGAACTTGGAAAGGGGACAACTGCTTATGTCTGTGGGATTTACTCAGGTGATTTGGATAGTGTTTGTTGGTGTTGTTTCGTTTTTTTTTGTTTTGTTTTTTGTTTTGTTGTTGTTGTTGTTGTTTTTATTAGATATTTTCTTAATTTACATTTCAAATGCTATCCCGAAAGTTCCCTCTATGCTTCCCCCACCCTGCTTCCCTACCCACCCACTCCCACTTCTTGGCCCTGGCGTTCCCCTCTATTGGAGCATATAAAGTTTGCAATACCAAGGGGACTCTCTTCCCAATGATGGCTGACTAGGCCATCTTCTGCTACATATGCATCTAGAGACACAAGCTCTGGGGGTTGTCCTTAGTTCATATTGTTGTTCCTCTTATAGGGTTGCAGACTCCTTCAGATCCTGGGGTACTTTCTTTAGCTTTTCCATTGAAGGCCCTGTGTTCCATTATATAGATGACTGTGAGCATCTCCTTCTGTATTTTCCAGGCAATGGCATAGCCTCATATGAGATAGTTATATCAGGGTCCCTTCAGCAAACTCTTGCTGTCCTATGCAATAGTGTCTGAGTTTGGTGACTGATTATGGGATAGATCCCCGGGTGAGATAGTCTCTAGATAGTCCATCCTTTCATCTTAGCTCCAAACTTTGTTTCTGTAACTCCTTTCATGGGTATTTTGTTCCCTATTCTAAGGAGGAATGGATACAGAAAATGTGGCACATTTACACAGTGGAGTACTACTCTGCAATTAATTCAATGAATTTATAAAATTCTTGGGCAAATGGATGTATCTGGAGGATATCATCCTTAGTGAGGCAACCCAATCACAAAAGAAGTCACTAGATATGCACTCACTGATAAGTGGATATTAGCACAGAATCTTAGAATACCCAAGATACAATTTGCAAAACACAAGAAAATCAAGAAGAAGGATGACCAGAGTGTGGATAGTGTTCTTATTATAGAGGGAATATAATTTAACAGTATTTAAAAAGACATTTGCATCAATATAAGTTTTCATAGAACCATGAATTAAAGCAGCAAAATCTTTCAGATTTGTCACATTATCATTCATTTCTTCTTACTGAATATAATATCATAACTGAAATTATTACATGAGTAATTTGTTTCTTCATAGAAGATATATGCTTTTTCAAAATGCTAGTTTATTTAATTAATTTAATCAATAACAGAGACAAAACCATGTATCATTTAAATCCTCTAGATATGAGTAACAGTTGTAGTTTGTTAACAGCCATGACTGCCTCTCTTCACATACTTAACACTTTGGATAATATATTTATTCAATAGTCTGAGAAATATGCATACTTAACAAAAAGTTCACACAATATTGTAAAAAGAAAACTTCCAAAGCTGAACGGCAGAGTCCATATTCCCATTTATATGCCTTGATATATTATCTAGTATAACAAACACAAAAAATTTCAATACAAATGCTCTCCCAACCCCCATCTGAGAAACACACAAACACTGTCATTTTTAAAATTAACTTTTTATCCCAAATTACACCTGTATGTGTGTCTGTGCTGTCATCAGCCTGTCTTGCATGTATGTGGCTATCATTCTTTTACCAAGCCTGAGTTTCAGGGCATGAAGATATATTGCAAGAAACTGTCAACAATCCTTTGGAATCTTGATACTCTCATTGATGTTCTAGAGTTCATACACTGATGAGAACATGCAGAGCTTCTCAAAGCACAGATTCAGCAATGTTCTGTCATCACTATGAATCATGTTGGGCCTAGTGAGGTTCATCATTTAACTCAATGATGAATGGTATAACAGTCTATATTTTCAAAGTTGTGGCAAAGAAATAACACTTGGTGCCAATAACTTAGTCTAATAAACTGGCCAAGCAAGCAATTCCACTAGAATTATACTATCAATCTCCTAAATGCCAACCTGATGGTTCTCAGTGATACAACTAATTGAGGATTACTTTATGTTACCTATACATTTTTCTGTACTTTAATTGTAGTCCTGGATATGGTATAACATGGCCACTATTTGTTTATTCACAAGGGTAGCAATGCTTTTGGTCTTCCTCAGAAAACCTTAATTTTGCAGTGGGAAACAGTAACGGAAGACTCACAGTTCAACAAATGGAAGAGAATAAGAGACTATAGAGTGCCTAGTTCTAAATGGGACATGAATATAGCACAGGCCCAGGGAACATAGTGGAAGAGCTGAAAGAAAAGAAGTAGGAGTCAGAGGTTGTAGATGAGTAGAAACAGTGTTTTCTGGACATGTCGACTCATGAGACATGCATTTACAAACTCAATGCAACTGTGGCTATCTGCACATATTCAGGACAGAACTGAATGTATCACCACTTCCTCAAGCAAGATGGAGGACATATAATGTCCTGCCATTCACTAAGAAACTGTGGCCATTTAATGAGTAATGGCAGAGTCATTTTCTTTAGTGGTGTTGCTGCTAATACACAGCTTGTATTCTAGAAAACAAAAAACAAAACAAAACAAAAAACCAAACCAAAACAACAACAACAAAAAAAAACCCTTCCCTAATCATGCATGAACAAGCAAATATAATCAAACCTACTGGGTCACCAAACAAATCCAACAAAACACAACTAACTCTAGTGAGTTCTAGTTTTGAAGAAACACTTAGGGAGGAGGAGGTTAGTGGTGGGAGGCAGTGAAAATGCCCTAAATATACATATCAATTTGTTAAAGAAAAATGAACAATATTTCTGTAAAAGTTACTATGAAAAAAACCACCCTCAAATGTGGAGTATTCATATTTTCATTCACAAAAGCTATTTACACTGAACCAACTCATTAAGCTCAATATGTATAGACATCCTATTGTGAAAATTTGAAAAATGTTGATTTTCTTATATCAGCCTTGTTTTCTGTATATAGTAGAATCTATAATCCAGGTTTGGCTATCCATAGCATCTACTGTAACATTCAATCAGAGTCTAATAGTCTGAAGGACTAAAGAAGACAGTGAGCCGGGGACAGCAGCTTTCAGTTCCTAGAGCTTAAGCTATAGCGAGAGTATTTGAGGACCAGCCACTGTACAGTGTTTCTGAGACTAATGATGCAGTCTCTGTTGTCCCTTCTCAAGGGATGCAAACAGAAGGAAAAGTTTTAAACCAAAAAAGATCTCAGAGGAAAGCAAAGAAGCCCGTTAATGGCCTTCCAGGATCTTTTTATGGACTTTTTATGTAATACATGGGATTTCCTAAAGGCAGCACCTAAATCATGGAGCTGTGAAAACTGAGCTCATGTTTCAACAGAAAAACATATTTTTTCTTATTGATTTTCAATGGTAAAAATGTAAAATGTCTGTTCATACTGAGTGTTTAAATTACCATGCAGAATGATAGATTGGTGACTCATCCATTATAAGTGGTAAAAATGGTAAGATATGATAGAGAAGGTATGGTTAATCATAACTGTCATTAGCTTGTTCAATGTTCTTTATTAAAGATTGTATTCATTTTACAGAAGTTGTTAAAAAATAGCATCTATTACCTAACTATCAGAACAGGAAGATGCAATCAACCAGCTTTACATGTAGATTGCATAAGTATATGGATTTCTATTAAAATATCTTGAAAAATGAGAAGCTCAGCATAAATTACTACTATCATAACCACCAGTTAAGTCCTTCAATATCATTAGGACAAACTTTTTTTTTTTTTTTTGGTTTTTTGAGACAGGGTTTCTCTGTGTAGCCCTGGCTGTCCTGGAACTCACTTTGTAGAACAGGCTGGCCTCGAACTCAGAAATCGGCCTGCCTCTGCCTCCCAAGTGCTGGGATTAAAGGCCTGTGCCACCACAGCCCGGCTCGGACAAACTTCTTGATAATTGTAAGTACTACCTTTTGGTTAGACTTGGCCCCCAGTGGCAACAGAGGTCAGGACCCCACCATGGTCCTGAGTAGCATTACCTTACCATCTAGTCACACTTGCCTGTTCCTTACTATCCTTGAGTTTCCAGTCCTGCCTTTCTTCATGATGGTCTATGTCTTTCTATTTTCTTTCTCTCCCATTTCTCCCTGACTTACTTGCTCTGCTACATTGTAACCAATCTCTCTGTATTCAACTTCAACTCACAAGTACCATGTCATGCTGCTGCATTATGATGAATAGCAGGGGTCATCTTATGTATTATCTGATTTCACTCTGCTTCCCTGGACTTGGCACATTTGAGGTTACCTCCCTGTTTAGGTCCTATTGAGCTGGTTTGCTGGTCATCTGAGGATCACTCCTTATCTGGTCTGCACTAATGAATGACCCTTTGCTATGGTTCTTTTTGTGGGACTCCCTCCTGCTCAGGACTCATGGTGTTCCCAGGCAGGGTTCTATAGTTCTTCAGTTTGCTCCCAGGACTAGGAGCCTATCTAGGCCTGCCTGGCATCAGACTGGTGGTGTATCAAGCTCGTTTTATTTCAGAGATTGTTAGGCTACTCATCATTCATGTGTTCCCAGCTCAGAATACTGAACATAGACATAAATGCTGTCCTTTCTGCCACCTCTGAATGCACAGATGATATAGCAGCTACACCTAATGATCCTTACTTTTTACCGAAGCAAACCTATTTGCAATCCTCTTGCTATGGCTTCTCTGTTAGCTGAGATTGCAGTTCAGCAAGCTCTAGGCTCTACTCTAAGCTACCCTTTTATCCAGGCCATTGTTATTCTTCATATTACTTATTCCCTAAGCATTTATACTTCACCTGTCATAACACTGACTAAAACAAAGACTGCTTTCTAAACTTTTAAATTAGAAACAGAATTATAGCCACTGTGAGTACTTAATATTAGTGAAAATCACACAGAGAACATGATTTCAGTCCTACCTGTAGCCTTAGATTATTGAAAACTTACTTTAGAGCTGGGCGTGGTGGAGCACGCCTTTAATCCCAGCACTCGGGAGACAGAGGCAGGTGGATTTCTGAGTTCGAGGCCAGCCTGGTCTACAAAGTGAGTTTCAGGACAGCCAGGGCTATACAGAGAAACCCTGTCTCAAAACAAAACAAACAAACAAACAAAAAAACAACAACTTACTTTAATAAGGATTCTCAAAGGCTTTAATCCCCCTTTTAGTTCACTGTCCAAAGTTAGGGAAGAAAACATGGTAAATATCAAAAGGGATGTAGACCTGTTTAGAAGTAGTCCTTTGGGGAGATTCCAATCTCCAGTGTCAGGATTCCAGGTGTCCAGTTCAGTAGTGTCATGACACCAACAGTACAGTTCAAATGGTATCGGCAAGCATGGATTTGCACTGGTGGTTCAATCCAGCAGAACTAGCCAGGCCTCCATCAAATCAGCACGATTCAGCTGGAGTGACGAGAACCAGCAGGAATACATGGAGAAGTTTTCTGCCATGCTTCTCTCAATGAAGTAAAGATCAGCAAAGAAGAGAGACCAACCTAAATTGTAAGGAAGTAGTGCAAGTATGTTATCCCTGTTGAGGCCTGCTAGTATAAACTTTTCAAACATCATGTGTCCTCTCAGGGACTTTGCTTCAGAAAAATATTACAGGAGTCTGAATCACATGACACAACCAGAAATTCTTGCTTCACTTATCCTGTCCCAGTCTTTGCTATTTTTCAGAAATTAGTCAGCCTGTTTTCTAATGGGCATGGTACACAGTCCATTCTTCATCTAATAGTGAGATGCTAGTATCTCCGTGAAGGTAAAAAAGATTCTCATGATATTTATTTTATCTCTTGTTTGAGATTGTCATACATGAGTGTAGGGAGTGGCAGTTGCTCAGGAATGGCAGTTGCTCAGGAATAGTGGTTGCTCAGGAATGGCAGTTGCTCAGGAATGGCAGTTGCTCCGGAAAACCCGGGCTCCCTGTTCAGGCCCTCCTCAAGCAATAGCCCCTCCTGAACGGGCAATATGCTAATGAGGTGTGGCTTGTGACACCAATGAATGGGCAATATGCTAATGGGTGTGGCTTGGTGCACCAATCCGCAACCACTACAACACCCCTCCCCCTTCCCTGAGAGAGTATAAAAGCAGCAGCTCTGCTGCTGTCCTGGGTCCTGGGAATCTACTATCAAGGTGCTCCAGAATAAAGCTGACTGAGAAGATCCTGGTGGTGGCATGACTTTCTTGCTGGTTGACGGAGGCAGGGAGGCATGCCACACATGAGTAAACAAACATTGAACCAGTTCACCTGTTTCCACTCTCCATTTGATCTTTCTACATTGAATGGTCACCACCATTTTCTGTAATTTTACACTCATGGCATCTTTATATCAGTGTCAGTATGTGTAGAATTACACAGCCATCCATAGGAACACGGGCTGCCATACAGTCATTACACAGAAAGAAACCTGGCTCTCCCTTATCCTGTGGTCATTAATTGTCAACAGCTTCTAAGCTAGATGTGGGAACTTGCAAGTCTTTCCCCTACCCTGGATGGAATTGACTGGCTTGAGTTTTGAACATGACTTTTAATCAAATATTTCAGATTTCTGTAATTATATCAAATAAAGATTTGTGTTATTCTTTGTATATTCAAAATATTTACAAACAGTTGAACCACCGGTCCACAAGTAAAACGTGTAACTTATGATTTCTTTTTTCAAAATGTAAGTTTTATAGATATACTAGATTGACAGCTAGGTTTTTATGTGATCTACCACATATAAATTATATTGTCAAAATCTAGGGGCAGTTTATATTAAAAAACACTGTACAGATGACCTTTTAAATTTGATATAAAGCAGAGGCAGGCAAATTTCTGAGTTTGAGGCCAACTTGGTCTACAGAGTGAGTTCCAGGATAGCCAGGGCTACACAGAAAAACTCTGCCTCAAAATAATTGATGTAAAAAATCATATCCATTCAGATATAATGATTCAATTAAATATAATCCTATTTTTTTCCTGTGACCACAGGTTCTTTGTGAGTAGTGTTGGGGCCTGCATACATATGTTTCCTAGAAGAGATTTGGAAACAAGGTTTTCCAAGCCTGTCTCATCCTTTACCTTATAAAAAGCAAGAGGAAGTCAGTTTCTACATACTGCCTCATGACATGTTTGCACATTTCTTTGTCTTTATTAGTGATGAAAGAAGCTGAATTCATTTTTTCCAGTTCAGTTGTTGACTACATATCAGTTTAAAGGGACCAGTTAGTATACTTACCTATTCTTAGCATTGTGCCTGTTCAAGCTTTATTTGATGTTTAAGTTCACAGTGTTTATGCTCACTATTTACTGATTTTATTTGGAATAATGACATGCGATGTCCAGTGAATGATTGTCTGTGAGGAGATGGTATAGGGACATTATCCAGAATATCATCATGCAGGACTCATTGGAAGAGGGTGAAGAGGAGGAGATGAAAAGGAGGAGGAGGAAGAAGAGGAAGCATAAGAGACTGGGTTCTTCTGGAGTTCTTCTTGCTCTAATATATGTTCATAAACAAGGAGATGGAAATGTTGCTCAGTGAATAAATATTTTGTGAGGCATTCTTATGCAAGAAAGCTGAGATCCCTGGTGAATGTATCAGTCTCTCTGTGACCACTATGGTGATTTTTTTTTTTTTTTTTCTATACAGGACTATAGTCTTTTTTTTTTTGTATTCACTGCTAAAATTGGACAAGAGAATAGTAATGGGGAAGCTCTCTTAAGTGGGTCATTTTATCTGGATTCTTTCTAATCTTGTCTTCACTGTACAAGAACTAATAAGAATTATTCTCCTACAGCTCAGACAGTCTGTCAATTATTCCTCCCTAGTGCACGCTCGGCACAAGGATTCATATATAGCTTGTATACAATAATCATTATTAAGTAGAAGACTTGCAGTACCCCATGCTTGAATGTGATGGTGTGCAGGATGCAAACCCTGCAGATCAATCCTGAAGTAAACATCTATGGAGCAGCACTAACTGCAGTGTCATTTGTCAAGTCAAAGCAATGCATACAGTAATGAGCTGCTGCTCCTTGGGTTCTTTCAGTACTATACTTTAGAGTCCTCTGTCAATAGATGCCAAGATCAATTAAATGCGATTGAATATGACAGTATTTCATTAACCGAAATACCCATGAGAAGTTGGAGAGAGAGAGACTAGTGTTGAGAGTACCTGGTCCACAACTTATAAAAGATCAGCGACAGAGTCCTAGAAACCAGTGCAAGTCTGTTACAATAGCACATATCTGTAATCCCATCACTTTTAAGGCAAAGGCAGAGGTATCAGGGGTTAATCTATATCTTGTTTACATAACCAGCTTAAAATTAGACATGGATACAATATAGCCTGCTTAAAAATAAAATTAAAATACAGAAATAAACAAATAAGTAAATGAACAAAAAAAGCAGTACAATATAAAAAGGGCGAATGAAAGCTGCATTGAGTCCTTCTAACTAAGATGGCTACCCAGAAAATTGCAGAGTTTCTTTCCATAGATTCCTTTATCATTGACTCAGGAAATTTTGTACAGAATCGATTAGAACAAACATGAAAATGGAATTTAGAATATAACTGTCAACTGTGCTCTCTTGTTGGAAAGTCACTCAGAGTATTCTCATCACAAATACACCTCTCTTAGACTTTATGCACTAGGAAAATATATTCTTTGATAATGAATGCATGTATGAGGGTATACTTGAACTTATGTACACTGTGTGTTCTGGCCAGAAGTCACTTTGTGCTATTATTTCTCAGAAGCCATTTATTCCACTTTCAGAGACAGAGTCTCTCATTTTCCTAATGGGATAGAAACTACCCTATTAGGCTTAGCTGAAAGGCTGCTGAGGCCCAATTTGGTCGTCATGATTGCAATTTGAACACTTCACACACACACACTTTTTACTCATTAATTAAATGATAGGTTATTGATAGTGATGTTAATTAATAAAAACATATTAATTGGAAATCTCTACAACTTCACATGTGAAATTGCTTTGCAGTTACAAAGTTTTAGTTATTCTTGAAACTGAAATATGTACATGTTAAAAGCAAAGCAGTTCTGTGACTTATCTTACAATAACATCATTTTAAAATTGTGTTATGATGTCTTTCTTATTTTTCCTTTTTATTGAATACATTCTTTCTCATATAACTTATTGTCATAATTAATTTTGGGAAAATATACCAATGCCTGTCAAACATGGAGGTGGAAGCTCACGGTCAGCTATTAGATGGAACACAGGGTTCCCAAGGAAGAAGA
>LR753447.1:347071-455308 GCA_902729485.2 Mus minutoides
CTGAAGGGGTCTTCAACCCTATAGGTGGAAGAATAACCATGAACTAACTAGTACCCCCTGGGCTCGTGTCTCTAGCTGCATATGTAGAAGAGGATGGCCTAGTTGGCCATCAGTGGGAAGAGAGGCCCCTTGGTTATGCAGACTTTATATGCCCCAATACAGGGGAACGCCGGGGCCAAGGGGTGGGAGCGGGTGGGTATGGGAGCAGGGCCGGGAGGGGGGAGAATATAGGGAACTTTCTGGATAAAACTTGAAATGTAAATGAAGAAAATATCTAATAAAAGTTGAAAAAAAAAAGAATTTATCCCCAATTCCTCCCTTCCCTCTACTTCTGCCAATTTCTCCCCATTTTCCCTCTTATCCAGATACACTCCTGTGCTGTCTCTTATTAGAAAACAATTAGGATTCTAAGTGATAATAAAATAAAGCACTATATCGCAAAATAAATTTTAATCAGTTATACAAATGCTAACACATTAGAATTATATAGTATAAACAGAAGAAAAAGATCTCAAGAGAAGGCCCAAGAATCAAACACCCATTTGTTTGTACAAAGAACAACCATAACAAAAATGTTAAACTACATATAGTATCTACACAGAATACCTAGTTTAGAAACTTGCATGTCACATACAGCATACATCAGTCTCTGTAAGTTCATCATGTTTGTAAGTTTGATCATGTTGCTTAGGAAGGCTTAATTTTCTTGAAATCTTCTATCTTTTCTGGTTCTTACACTATTTTACCTCATCTTCTGAGGTTCTCCATGAGTCCTGAGGGCAGTAATTTGATAGAGCTATCTTATTTAGAGTGAGTCTTCCAGTGTCTCTCACTCTCTGCATAATGTTTAAAGATACTATTCTTTTACAAGTTGTATTGGCTTTTCCTTCAGTCTCTGCTCCACTCTTTGTCTCTGTATTTCCTTTAGACTGGAGCAATTCTGGGTTAATATTTTTGAGATGGTGTGATGGTTTGTATATTCTTGGACAAGGGAGTGGCACCATTTGCATTTGTGGCCTTGTTGGAATAGGTATAACCTGGTTGAAATAGGTGTGTCACTGTGGGTGTGGTCTTAAGACCCTCACCCTCGTTGCCTGGAAGTCAGTCTTACACTAGCAGCCTTTGGATGAAGACATAGAACTCTCAGCTCTGTCTACACCATGCCTGCCTGGATACTGCCATGCTCTCACCTTGATAATAATGGACCGAACCTCTGAACCTATATGCCAGTCCCAAATAAATGTTGTTTTTTATAAGACTTGCCTTGGTTATGGTGTGTGTTCACAGCAGTAAAACCCTAACTAAGACAGATGAGTAGGTGGGCCCATCCCTCAACTGGGGGCTGTACCTAACCTCTGGGTATGTTCTCTACAGATTTTCTCTCCCCTTTGTTGAATGTTCTAGCTAATGCCATCCCCATTGCATCCTTTTTGATGAAAGATTTGGATAATGAATTTTTTAAATTGGCCAATTTCAAATCAATTCTACACTATTTGTATTTATGCAGAAGTATAATCTCTACATGGAGATGAACCCTAAGCTATAGTTATTAAAAAAAATTAAAAAGTGGGGGAATGTTCAGACAAGACCTTGTGCTTATAATATTTAATAGTGTCATAACCAGAGAAAATATGAGCTAAAATACTAATTATTTTGAGTCAAATTTCATAACATTTGAACCTCTGTTTTTACCCAAACACCACTTCTGATTATTATAAAAGATTAAGGCTTTTTAAAATAAAGAATCCTTTCAAGATTGTATGATATATTTTTGTGTGTGCATGTGTGTCAGCATAGCTGTGTGATCATATCATCTGATTAGCTGTTGAGGCCAGAAGTACTTTTCATAACCCTTGTAATTAGAGTCATAGGCACTTGTGACTCTACCTGAGGAATGGGAACAAAATTCTGGTCCTCTGAAAGAGCAACAAGACCTTCTTTTTGTTGAGTCATCTCTAGAACTCTTTTTTTTTTTCCAACATTTATTAGATAATTTCTTCATTTACATTTCACCTGTTATCCAGAAAGTTCCCTATACCCTCCCCACTCCCAGCCCTGCTCCCCTACCCACCCGCTCCCACATCTTGCCCCTGGCGTTCCCCTGTATTGGGGCATATAAAGTCTGCATGACCAAGGGGCCTCTCTTCCCAATGATGGCCAACTAAGCCATCCTCTTCTATATATGCAGCTAGAGACATGAGATCAGGGGTACTAGTTAGTTGATGTTCTTCTTCTACCTATAGGGTTGAAGACCCCTTCAGCTCCTTGGATACTTTCTCTAGCTCCTTCCTTGGGAACCCGATCAAAATCTGGACACGTCACCCCTTCCTACAAAGCACACATTGAAGGAGTTACAGAGATCAAGTTTGAAGCTGAATCCAAAGGTTGGACCCAATGACTGCGGCTGCCAGGGATCCATCCCACAATCAGCCACAAATCATAGACACTATAGCATATGCTAGCAAGATAGTGCTGAAAGGGTCCGGATATAGCTGTCTCGTGGGAGACTATACCAATGCCTGGCAAACATGGAGGTAGAAGTTTACAGTCAGGTACATCTCTAGAACTCTTAACATAAAGAATGCACTATTGCTGGGCGTTGTGGTGCACGCCTTTAATCCCAGCACTCCGGAGGCAGAGGCAGGCAAATTTCTGAGTTTGAGGCCAGCATGGTCCACAAAGTGAGTTCCAGGACATCCAGGGCTATACAGAGAAACCCTGTCTTGAAAAATAAAACAAAACAAGAATGCACTATTATTTAAAACCAGTTGCCAGAAATTTGAAGGAACATGGGTGGGTAAAATTAGAGGCTTTGGAAGAATGAAGGGAAATAAAATATTATAATCTATTATAAACATATCATAATGTCAAAATATAAACAACTGTAAACAAAGATTTTTCACTATTTTGTGTGTGTACATTGATCACTCTCTGCCTCAGTTGAAAGAGAAAAGAAACCCTATACATGTCTTTATTTTATATGTTGTCACTGAGTTATAGTAGATGTTATTATATTAATATTAATTAAATTATGAATAAATAATAATCGTTTCCTTACCATCACAGGCATGATTTTATAGAAAGAGAAACAGTTTTTAAACAAATATTAATAATGCAAATTAAAATGGAAATCTTTAAGATCCCATTTAAATACATATCTGTCATATCTGTCACTATTTATGAATGAATCTATTTTACTTTTCAGTTCTAAATGTTGGGGGGGGGTGAAATGTTCATTCAATCCAGATTCAAACTCTCACATGTGCAGCATCAGCATCACTTGCCACCCACCGCACATTTCCCTCAGATTTCACTAGATGGTGCTATGTATTAAAGTTAGTACATTTTGGTATGTACTGCATACTTCATCTTTATGAATAACTTCCTCTAATTAACTTTTTATTGTGGTTTTGATGGTAAAGCAGGAAACTACTATTCTGTGACTGTTCAGGCTGTATTTATGGGCATCATTTATGGAGAACACTAATGCACACATCATCACATAGTGATATGAAGGCCAAGATGAGACAAGTCTCTAATAGGACTATGGAGCAGGCATAATGATGTGTGTCAGCTTATCAAATTGATCAAGGTTAACTAGAACCTTTTATCACTTATTTTTGGTGGCTAATCAAATCATAATTGATATATCCCACATAAGTTCTCTTTTCAAGCATATGAAGTAATTATTGGTGTATATACTAATTGACCATGCAGAATGTACCTAATAAACCATGAGTGTTTGTCGGGTATGTGGATATGTATGCACTCTTATTTTCAAAGTCTTTCTCAGAGGCTAGAGAGATGACACAGCAGCTAAGAGAACTTCATGAATTTGCAGAGAATATGGGTTTGTCCCAGAACTCAGACTGGGCAGATAACAGCTATGTATGACTACACTTTTACAATGTCTTCTTCAGCCTCCATGACATGCACATGCACACACACAGGCACAGGCACATGTGCATGTGTATACACACACACACACACACACACACACACACACACATGCACAGGCATACACACACATACAAACAGAATGCACATACAATACATATAATCAGGCACACATAGCATAAATCAAAATAAAAAACAGAATTACATGTAAGCAATATTTTCAGGAGATATTATTGAGATCTTTGTGAAAGATCAAAATAATTCTTTTTTCAAATTCAGGAAAGTTAAAGATTACATCTTAAAAACAGTCTATCTTAAAGCAAGTTTAAAAAGTCATTATTGTTACTTTGACAGGAGTCAAGCATGGCTGTCCTTTGAGAAGCTCTACCTAGTAGCAGACAGATGTAGATACTGAACAGCCAAGCATTGGCCTGAGGTCAGGACTGCTACGGAAGAATTAGGGGAAGATGAAGGAATTAAACGGAATGGCAATCACCATAAAAAGACATCTCAGAGGTGAAGCAGGATGGGGTAAGGAATTCGGGGAAGGGGGCAGCATTTGTGATGTAAATAAACAAAATAACTTAAAAAGTCATGATTTAAATAATTTAAAAAGCACATTTAAAAAAAAATCTGGCTAATATGCCACTATATATCATAAAGTTCTATTAGCTTAATGAGTACTGTATTGTTTCTGTCTTCTCAGATACAATGTTTATAAAATATTCAAGAAGATACTCATCCTGTCACTTGCTTGCTCTTTCTAAGTATCTCCCTGGTTCACCTCACATTGATGCTGTGGTACCCGGGTGCACATACATTGGAATCCATCCTTACATGTGCTCCTGTCCACCAGTCGTCTTCTACACATCACCACTTTTTAGAGAAAAAGGATTTTTTCCTTGGTACATCAATGGTCATTTTTCAGAAATCAAATCTGTAACACATCTTCAGACCACAAGCCTTTCCATGTTACTATCACACAGAAAACACCTTTATAGTCTTCATAGTAGCTGTATAAATCTGCAAGAATTTGATTTCTATTTTCATATCTGTTTTTGTTTTTGTGCTAGCTGTTTGTTTTGCATTACATGTTTTGGTAGTTTAAGCTTCAAAAATAGACTTTGTGTCTTATCCAGTCTCATTTTCTATATTTACTGACACATGAGTAATTGTTTGTGATTTAAAGAATAAACATAGTAAGTGGAATCAATGAACGGAATGTGACTGTAGATGGTTGTTTATGTTAGGTAAGGTAAACTTTAATTAGAAAATACTGCTCAAAAGTAGATAGGTGCCCCTTGAGAAGTAGATGGGTTCAGGTTTTTGTTGTTTGTTTCTTATGTTTCTAAGCTTTTTCTTGTTGTTGTTTAGATTTAATTTCACATCATTTCATATTCAAATGAAATGTTAAGGAGACTTGTTTAAGTATTTCTCCAGTTCTGCATGTGTGAGTTTGTGAATAGAAAGAGATACAGATGGTAACAGAGATTGCTAGAGGATGAAGACATGAAGATAATCACAAAAAATTATTAAGATGAAAGAAGGGGGGTCTAAACAGTAAGAGAGGAAGGGAATAGAATGAAAGAGAAAGAAGTTAGATATAATCTAAGTATTAATAGAACACGGGGAAGGAAGGAAAGAAGAAAGGAAGGAAGGAAGGAAGGAAGGAAGGAAGGAAGGAAGGAAGGAAGGAAGGAAGGGAGAAATGGAGGGAGGGAGGGAGGGAGGAAGGAAAGAAGGAAGGAAGGAAGGAAGGAAGGAAGGAAGGAAGGAAGGAAGGGAGGGAGGGAGGGAGGGAGAAATGGAGAGAGAGAGATGAAGGAAGGAAGGGAGGGAGGGAACGAGGGAGGGAGGAAGGGAGGGAGGGAGTAATAAAAACACTATCTTACTTCTGCTACAACACTGTTCTGCCAGAAAAGTCATATGTGGTATATTGATGGCATTCTGGGTATAGGTGTGGCCAGCCACTTTTCAAATTTATATCTTGACAGATTCACAGGAGGGCCCTATGAATGGTACTGTAAGCCTTGTTAAATGCCCAGGACTGAGAAGATTCTGAACTTTTTCTAGGAAAACTACTGATTCTGGCTTGATATAGTCACTTTGTCAAACACTCTGTTTTTTGTTTGTTTGTCTGTTTGTTTTTGAGACAGGGTTTCTCTGTGTAGCCCTGGCTGCCCTGGAACTCACTCTGTAGGCCAGGCTGGCCTTGAACTCAGAGATCCACCTACCTCTGCCTCCTAAGTGCTGGGATTAAAGGCGTGTGCCACCATGCCCTGCTTATCATCAAACACTCTTTTTAATGTTTACTTTTTAAACCCATAAAATTGTGCCGTTCTCAGCTTTGGTCAGCATAATTTCTTTTTGCTGTGGATAACAATCAATGCAGAACCTCTAAGGAGCATCTAAACTGTCCAAAGTGCTGAGAATAATTGACTGTGAATAGTAAATCAAAAGCATGGTATCCATGTCAACCTTCTCATTCTAAGGCTTGAAAAGCATATCAGAAGAGTGGGGGAAATATATGCAGCTTGAAAAGTGGGGAGGGGAAGTGTGAAACTGTCCTTTGGACATGGAAAGACTGATGAGTACCTAAACCGAGACTGCTAATCCTGATAAACTCTATAAAAATAACAATCAATTCACAATAGCAATTATTCCCTTAAGTCTATATAATTACATTGAAATTATGTACACATAAGTTGTACTATGTTGATATTGGAAATAAAATTATCATAATCCCAACCTATAAAAAAATCTTAGCCCCTCATTACAGTTGTTGGCGGACCCACATGGAGGCTGAGCAGTAGATCTGCTACATATGTGTCAGGGATCTAGTTGGATTCAGCCTGTGTATGCTTTTTTGGTCAGGGGCTCAGTCTCTGAGAGCTCCCAGGCGTCCAGGTTAATTGATATTGTTGGTCTTCCTTCCCCCAACTCTTCTATAAGAGTCTCTTATCATTTGGCTGTAAGTACTTGCATCTGTTTTCTTCTGCTGCTGGGTAGAGCCTCTTAGAGGACAGTTTGCTAAGCTTCTTTCTGCAAGCAGAACAGAGCATCACTAATCCTGTCAGGGATTGGTGATTGCCCATGGGATGGGTCTCAAGTTAGGCTGGTTATTGGTTGGCTATTCCTCCAGTTTCTGCTCCACCTTTGACCCTGGCTTTCTTTTACATAGGGCAAATTTTGAATTGAAAGTTTTGTGTGTGGATCTGAGATTCTTTTTACATCCTTTTCCACGAAGCTCTCTGAATACTGCAGGGAAATATTGGAGGTATGCTATTTAGGAATGATTATTGGGAGGTTCTCAAGTTCTGCACTCTGTCCAGTTGTAGGACTCTGTACTGTGCCCATCTGATCCAAGAAGATCATTCTTTAATGGGTATTTGGATTAAATCATATGCTTTCTGATTTTGTTTGCATATGTGGCTTATCTGTCTCTGACTGTATGTCTGTATGTATTCCTCTTGCTTTTTCTTCTCTCTCTCTCTCTCTCTCTCTCTCTCTCTTTCTCTCTCTCTCTCTCTCTCTTTCTCTCTCTCTCTCTGCCTGATCATTTGTTTTACTTAGGTTTGTTTGTTTGTTTTGTTTGTTTTCAGTTTTTTTTTTTTTAGATGAATGTTTGCTTTCTAATGAACACATGTAAGTTTGTAGATTTGGGTAGATGAGAATGGGAGGAGTATCTGGGAGAAGTCAGAGAATGAAAACTGCAATCAGCATAAATTTATGAAAACAAGCTATCTTCAGAAGAAATATTATCATAAAGAAATATATGCATTGGGGCCCTCATATCAGCTGGTGTATGCTGCCTGGCTGGTGATCCAGTGTCTGAGGACTGCAGGGTCTGGGTTCAGTCAGAGAAGATGCATCTAATCTTCAAGAGATTTTAGGCCCCAGGAAGTTTAGAGGTCTGGTGGTGTGGGTCTTTACATCTTCGAGGACAGAGGGGGTTAGGGAGGAGGTATGGAGTGTGGAACAGTCATAGGGTGTTCTGGGAGGGGAATAAAATCTGGAGTGTAAAATAATAATAATAATAAAATAATAATAATAATAATAATAATAATAATAATAATAATAATAATAATAAAGGTTTTTAAAGATTTATTTATTATTATAAATAAGTACACTGCAACTGTCTTCAGACACACAAGAAGCTGTCAGATCTCATTACAGATGGTTGTGAACCATTTTGGTTTCAGTTCCTTTGGAAGAGTAGTCAGTGCTCTTAACTGCTGAGCCATCTCTCCAGCCCAAAAGAATAAAAAAATATATATAAAAAATAAAAAAGCAGCAAAAAAGAAATATATGCTCATTCTTATCTCTTTTATTTATACTTTCCTGATGGCAAATTTAAACATCTTCAGAAAAGCTTATCATTATGAAGTTGTCTTTACTTGGTCATATGCTTAAATCACTTGACCTCTTTTGCATACTATCAAAAGCTCTGGAGTCATGGGAGAACTTTCAGAGATATAAACAGTTTGTTGGTAATTCTGTATGCATGTTTTACAGGGACAACACACTAGAGCCAAATATGTCTCCCAGTGTCTCCCACACTTCATATTTAAACTTCATATTTAAAAGTCAATGTTGATCCCATACAATTTACATACTCTGAGACTTTCACATTTTCCTTCCCATAAAACATGAACTTAGACTTGACCTTTCAAACATAAACTCATCCAGTGTGTATATTCCAAAAGACACAGATCTACTATTCGCAGTTCTCTTTTGTAATTTGCTGATCCAGGACATTGTATCTAAACATCTTGAAGATCTTTTAAAACATCCTGTTCTGTGTTTGCCACAGGCAAATTGGAGGCAGGTTAAAGTTTACTCAATATGTTAGATATAAAACTCCTAGCATTTCAGCAAACAAACTTTCAAAGCAGTTACTTATAATAACCCAGCTAGGAGAACTTATTCCATGTACAGGCAACAGCTTTTGGGATACCCTACATTCCAGTTGTTTGGGATCCACATGAAAACTAAGTTGCACATCTGCTACATATGTGTGGGAAGGCCTATATTTAGCCCATGTATTTTCATTAGTTGGTGACTGAGACTCTGAGAGCCCCAATGGTCCAGGTTAGTTGATATTGTTGGTCTTTCTGTGAAGTCCCTATCCCCCTCAGGGCCTGCAATCCTTCCTCCTATTCTTCCATAAGACTGCCCAAGCTCTGTCCACTGTTTGGAAGTGTGTATCTGTCCAAGTCAGCTGCTGGGTGAAGCCTCTCAAAGGGCAAGCATAACCTACAGTCATTAATAGTGTTCATGATTGGTTCTTACCAATTGGCTGGGTCTCAATTTGGGCCAGTTATTGGTTGGTCATTCCCTTTGGCTGTACTCCATCCTCTGTGCCTGCCTTTATTGTTTTTGTTTGTTTGTTTGTTTGTTTGTTTGTTTTGTTTTGTTTTTTCTTTTTTTCCCCATGTGTATAGGACCTATACACATAGTGGTTGAGTGGTTCTAAACTGTCCTAATGCTGTGAGTCTTTAATACAATTTCTTATGTTGTGGTAAACCCCCAACCATAGAATTATTTTGTTGCTAATTCATAACTATTGACTTTTCTACTGTTACAAATCATGATGCCAATACCTCACAAGCAGGATATCTGATGTATGACCCCGATGAAAAGGTTGTGACCCACAAGTTGAGAACTAGTACAAATCCTGGGATGATTTGCTTGAATCCAAGTCTGTGCAACACATGAGTGCATTGCCTTCAGACCAAAAAGGGTATCAGACCACCTGAGGCTGGAAATACCTGAGCCACCACATGATTGCTAAAATCCTCCTCCAGATAAACAGCTATTGCTCTTGATCACTGAATCGCTTCTCCAGTCCTATGATTTCTATGTTTATTATTCTTTAAGATTAAATACTATGTTTAAAAAAAAGTAAGGCACTGATTTTAGTTAATGTTTGCATTCTTTCTCAGTAACTACATTAGAGGCCTTGCTTTTCATACACAGAACACATTGTCCTAAAGTGTCCACGTTACAGGCACAGAGGACAAGATTATAGTGCACATGCATCTGACCTCTGATCTCAGCAGCTCACACCTTGTGGCCATTTACAAAACAACAATTGGAGAATTTGCAGATAATATTTTGCATAAGTCAGCCTTCACAAGAAGGCAAACTGCTTCTCAGTATCCTTGCAAAGACCAAGCATGTTTTCCATAAAGAGTGGATGAGAATAAGGAACTCATAACATAGAAATTCTATTTCTACTCCTGAACTATTGAAGTAATGGGCAAAGATCCACATATATCAAGATAGAGATTGGATTATAAATTCATATTTAGATTAATTAATAATGAGCTTTTCATGTAATATTTTCTTCATAATATTTAGTCATGATGATGTAAAAGTATTTTAATTAACATGTTTCTGCACAGGTCTTCTGTTGTAGATATAGTTTCCAGTTTTCTGTTTGTATGTGGCTTCTGAATGTGTACATAAGTCTCTCATTCTTGTGCTTTTTCTTGGGATCTTTTTCTTTCTAGTGGTTTGTCCTGTCCAACATTGAATTAATCAGTTTTTGTTTTATTTTATTATAATATACTTTGTTATAATTAAAAATAAATAATGGATTTATTATCAATACGAGGTATAAATAATAAATATTAAATTTAAGCAAACAATAATTAATTTCAACTGTAACATAACAACATGATATGAACTATAAAATTGAAACTTGAATATATTTAAAGAATGATAATTCCATGCATATGGTTAATACTTTTATGTTTTTACACATTTTAGTCATATGACAGCTTAAAAATCCAATTTATCTGCTTAAATTATTTTTTAAAGATTTATTTATTTAATATACATATTCGTTTTACCTGCATGTATGTTTATGTGAGGATGTTGTATTCCTTGGAACTAGAGTTACAGGAGAGTTGTATGCTGCAATGTGGATTCTGCAAATTGAATCTGGGTCTGCTGGAAGAGCAGGCAGTGCTCTTAACTGCTGAGCCATCTCTCCAGCCCTAGGCTTAAATTTTTAATCAAACAGTCTTCTCTAATCTTTAAAGAGGCAAAATCACCCACAGTACATTTTGTTGGTATATTTATATTGAATTTTGTTGTCCACTACTAGAAAATGCTGAAAAAGATTGTGTCTTAGGAAAAGCTTTGTTGTGGTAATGAAAACAGATAAATGAAATCTTGGAAGGAGAAATGGTCTGATAAGCGAAATATCATGATTTACTACTCAGTTTGGTTTCTTGATTCGAAGAAGCACAATTAAGAAATACCTGCATCTATGGAAACACACAAACTTGGTTATGGCAGTTAGAAGAATACATATATTCCAATTATAATTGAGGAAACTTAAGGACTGGAAGTCTGACTTCAATATATCTCAATAATATGGTGTAATAGTCATCACTTGAATGTTTTTATGTTGAAACATCTCCATAAAGCAGAGTGAACACACTCCAGGAATCTTCACGGGCTACTATGAGGGTGCCTCAGTTGACAGCAGTTCAAGTGGTAGAAAGATAGATCACACAGAAGATTATAATCTTGTGAACTTCTATACACCATACCCTGAATCCTAAAAGCTGTGTGTTCACATTGGATTTGTGAAATATGCAGGCATCAGCTTAGTGTCTGTGGGCCCTAGTACTATATGCGCAATTCTTTTCATATAATTACATTTCAGTGGTGCCTTATTATAATAGTTGATTGTTATTTCTTGTTAAAGAAACAACTGATTTGTTCTTAAAATCTTGACAAGATAATATACTGTTACCGATGGGTTGGCAACTTACATTTCAATTATTAACCAATTACACTACACACTTTTTCCTAAATTTGGGATTCAACTGCAACAGAAGGTGAGTAAAAGAAATATCTAAAGGTTACCTGACGGGCAGTAATGGCAGGGTCCAAAAGGAGTAACAAAGCTTTCTAAAAATCAACCTGACAGACTTCACAGATATTGTATCCTTAAGTGCTCATTATGTAGATGACTGTAATTTGTGTGGAATTACGTTTGAAGAAACTGAAACGTAGTGCCATTGTGTCCACAGAATTTTCTAGGATATAAGAAAGTGTTAAAGAAATTACATTTCTTCTTTTCGTTTCTAGCTTGGATTTGTTTATATGAAAAAAGAAACCAAGAATAAAGAAACAAAGGAAAGCTTGAGCACCCTTTGAAATTATAGGAATGCCTTTATCTCATGCCCATGTATTGATTAATCACCCGGCTGGATGTGATAGAATGGCAGAACATTCAGCAGTACTCAGAAAATTGGAAATAGTTCTACCTGAAGACTCAGCTATACCATTACTGGGCATATATCCAAAAGATGCTCCAACACAAAACAAGGACACTGCCCCGCTATGTTCATAGTAGCCTTATTTATAATAGCCTGAAAATGGAAACAACCCAGATGTCACTCAACAGAAGAATGGATACAGATAATGTTGTATATTTACATAATGGAGTACTATTCAAATATTAAAAACATTAACTTCATGAAATTCTTAGGAAAATGAATGGAAATAGAAAATGTCATCCTGAATGTTGTAACCCAGACACAAAAGAACACACATGGTATGTACTTACTGATAAGTGGATATTAGCCCAAAAGCTCAGGATATCCACCATGCAACCCACAAACCTTTTGAAGTTTAAGACGAAGGAAGATCAAAGTAGAAATTCTTCAATCTTACATAGATCAGGGGACAAAATAATCACAGGAATTAAAGGGAGGAAAGTACCTGGGAGGGAAAGAAGAGGGGGAGGGAAAAGGCGGTGTGCAGGAACAGGTATTAGAAGGGGCAGATTAGAAGTACAGATGGTCAGGAAATCTAACAGAAATATGTAGCAGTGGGGAATGGGGAACTGGATTTAACCACTAAAAGTCCCAGACTCCATGGAATTGAGAGTCTCCCAGAACCCAGCTGTGATGATTTTAGCCAAAATAAACAACCAAAGGGAAACTAGAACCTCTAGAGTCCACCTCCAGTAGATATGCATGGTCCCTAGCTGAGGGATGGGACCACCTGGCCATCTCAAAATTGTTAACCCAAAAATGTTCTTGTCCAAAGGAAAGACAGGGACAAAAATGAAACAGACTGAATGAAAGGCCATCCAGAGACCGCCCTACCAATGGATCCATCCCATTGGCAGACTCCAAACCCTGACACTATTGCTGATGCCATTAAGGGCTTGCTGTTAGGAAGCTGGTATGTCTGTTCCCTGAGGGGTCCTACCAGTACTTAACAAATACAGATGCAGATACTCACAGCAAACCATCAGATTGAGCCCTGGTACCCCAATGGAAGACCTAGGGGAAGGACTAAAGGAGCTGGAAGGGGATTGTAATCCCATAGTAAGAATAATTTCAACTAATTGGACCACCCAGAGATCTCAGAGACTAAACAACCAACCAAAGAGTATGCATGAAGGAATCCATGGCTCCAGATACATATATAGCAAAGGATGGCCTTATCTGACACCAATGGGAGGGGAGGCCTTGGTCCTCGGAGGCTTGATGGCCGAGAGTAGGGGGATGCTACAGCAGTGAGAAGGGAGGAGGTGAGTGGGTGGGGGCGCACCCTCATAGAGCAGGGGGAATGGGAGCTGGAGGATAGGATGGGGTGGTCGTGGAGGGGTAACCAGAAAGTGGTATATCTTTGAAATGTAAAAGAATAAGATGATTAATAAAAAATAAAATGTGTTTTTATCCCATTTCTTAAATTTATATGGTTTAAATACCATTATTTGCCTCAATATTTCTTTTTCATTGAAATGTTTATCAACAGTAAATGAAGAAATTACGGACATACAATCTGTCAATGTATTTTTTCTTTAATAAAAAATAATCAAGTATGTGAAACTATTTGCATTATAAATTCTGCAATATAATTTTTAGTAACTAGAAAACTAATGGAAACCCCAGACACAGATCAATATATTTTATTAATTTATATTTTTGAGGAAAATTAAAAATTAAAAAAAATTAAATGTACTCTGAACCATTATATGCCAGTGCAAATTATTCATGAATAGAACAAAATTTTAGAAACAGATAATTCAATGAAATTCTGTGCATCTGGCAAACATTTGTGCATAACATTATATGTTATGATGGTGATACATGCTAGGAATATTATCAATATCTGATATCATAATCATGCATATAATGTAGAGTATGCTTACAGAAACTGATACGGCATCACTAGGTAGTTTAATCTTAAAAATGTCTCTGTGATATGTATGTCATTATGTTGGCTGAAACATCAATGTACAGAATGTGAATCCATTTGTTTATTTAATATTACACCCCCTATAGAACAAATACTTCACATATTTTAAAGAAACCATAATTTTGACAAGGTGTTATCTGTGTCATTAAAGGAATATTTGAAGCATCTAACCAGATTAGTTTTATTTCAAACACTCCCTTTGTGCTATGGATTATGGTTCAGAGTTCAGTCCTCACTGAAAGCAATTGCTGAAGGATTAAGTACATCTATGTAGTTCCTAAACATGAAGTGTATCCACAGGCCATGATCACAGGATGAAAGGAAATGGGTGCTTCACTTCAAATATCACACCTACCAGTGAATTCCAATAAAAGAAGTCATAGGAAGGACAGGAGTCTGTGCATCCTAGTACGCAATCACATGAGTGTTTGTTGGCTTCTTTTCATCTCTGCCTTACTTCAGGAACACCATTGTTTTAAGTCTCTGCTGAAGCCTGGAGTTCAGTTCCTTTGTCCCAGGCTGCTCAGTGCCTCTGTGTCACTAATTCCTCTAACGATGCTGTTGCTCACTTCAAGACCTGTTCTAATTTGACTGAGTTATAAAGTTAAGTAACTTTACAGAGAAATTCAAATATTAATGTACTTTCAGATAGCTCTTATCACATATATGTGGCTCACATTTAACATAGTAATGCTATATGTTAGATTCGTGTCATTTTATAGGTGATATTTCATGTATTTAATTTTATGTATTAATCATTATTATTTACTCATCTGTCTTTTTTCATTTCACATTTCCTCTGAATCTTTTTATTTTCATCTTTATTGGATATTTCTCAGATAGATAGATAGATAGATAGATAGATAGATAGATGATAGATGGATAGATAGATAGATAGATAGATAGATATAGATAGATATATACATCCAGTTTACTTCCTTACCTGCATGGATAAAATCTATGTTCTCTAAAAGTTCAGTACATTTTAAAATATAGTTTAAATTTTATATGGTAGCCTGAGCTCCAAAGTGATTTTTTCAAACTTTCTTACTACCTTCTTTTCCACAGTGTTTTCTGCTCTAGTTGCTCAGAGCCACTGGCTCTTTGTTCTATTGAAATGTCCAAAACATTCCATACTTTTTACAAAATGAAATATTCAGGGTGATGCTTTTGATATAATTATGTAAGGTGGTAACACCTCTGCTTTGTTCTGGAATGCTCTCTGAGGATCAGTTCTCAGGATACATTTTATTTAACCACTCCACAGATTTTGACATTCTAGATCACGGCAGCATCCTGATGCATTATTTTAACTTGGTTTTTGTGACTTCTCATGACAATCAATTTAACACTCCAGTTAGGTTTAGGTTCTCTAGTCTCTCTCTCTCTCTCTCTCTCTCTCTCTCTCTCTCTCTCTCTCTCTCTCTCTCTCGTGTGTGTGTCTGTGTGTGTCTGTGTGTCTATGTCTGTGTTCTCTCTCTCATTTCCTTCTGATTGGATGTTTTGCTCTACATCCCAGGATGAGCTCTTTCTTGTGGGATTTTTGTCTCTGCCTGCAAGTGTTGAGCTTGCTGCAGTGTACCACCATTCATGATCTGGCTCTTCCTCATTTGATATTTTTAAATGTTCAATTTCCCAGATGTCCAAAAAGTAAACTCACAGGCTTCAGGAGAGTAACTTCTGTTTTCTGTGCTTGTCATAGCTAGTTTCTTAAATACCTTTTAGTCTTAAATGTTCTATAGGGTTGCAGACCCCTTTAGCTCCTTGGGTACTTTCTCTAGCTCCTTCATTAGGGGCCCTGTGTTCCATCTAATAGATGACTGTGAACATCCACTTCTGTATTTGCCAGACATGGTATAGCCTCACAAGAGAGAGCTATGTCAGGGTCCTGTCAGCAAAATGTTTCTGGCATATGCAATAGTGTCTGGGTTTGGTGGATGTATATGGGATCTCTAGTTGCATATGTAGCAGAGGATGACCTAGTGGGTCATCAATGGGAGGAAAGGCTCTTGGTATTGTGAAGATCATATCCTCCAGTAGAGGCGAATGCCAGGGGCCTGGAAGTGGGAGTGGGTGGGTTGGGGAACAAGGCAGGGGAGAGTATAGGGGGCTATGGGAATAGCATTTGAAATGTAAGTGAAGAAAATATCTAATAAAAAATTTTAAAAAAGAAAAAAAATTCTGTGTCTTCCTGTCTCTCCTTAATTTTTCTGTTGCATTAAGTATTTCATCAATTTCTCTACAGAAGAATTTGAGGGAGAAATTTCCACAAAATATCATTTATAAGGAAACACTGTCATGAGTAAATATAAAGAATATATAGTAATAGATGAGAGAAAAACCAGAAAGAACCACAGCAAGTAACTGATTTCATGGACCGGGTTTCACTTCCTGTAATCACACCAGGGAATAAACACAGAGAAGAAATTAGAAACCTCATTCTACCTGAACAACAGAAGATTGCACTGATCGGCTGTAATAAAAAAAGTGTTCTACGCAGTTTCCAATAGACAAAGCATCAAATTAGCAGGCTTAAGAAACAGTGAAAGTCATTCATCCAACAACTGCATATACAGAATCTCTAAGTTACAAGGCATCTTTTTTTTTTCTTTTGCTTAGTGTTTTTTTTTTTTTTTTTTTTTTTTTTTTTTTAATCATCATCAAGCACCTGATGATATCGGCCACTTACACTTAAACATTTCCTGAATGTCACAGAATTTTATGATTTGAATTGGAAAAAGAATAAACATCATGAAAAATATATTGTTTTCTCTTTATCTATAAAGTTTTATTTTTGCTTCCTGGATCTGATAATATATAACACAAAAGAAAAATGCCAAATATCCAAAGTAGGATATAAAACTGTAGATAAATGTTTGCAATGGAGGAGACTAGGGAATATTATGCCTTTGCAGAGAAAATAATTGCTACATCATCATGAAATAAAGATCTCCAAAAAGAATATATGGCTACTTATGTTGCAACATTGATAATGATGATAAGTTACCTACATATATCTATCATAATATTTGTCTGGCTTGGCTGTTTCAAAGACATAAAACAAAGAGTTATGAAGGGAAAATTCTCTAATCGACGTCTGTAGCCATTCTTATTTCAGAAGTATGAACATTTCATATTCAATGTATCGACCTGTCACATACCAGAGGTAAATTTTCAAACTTTAAACTGTTTCAATGGCTTTTAATAGTTCTGCTTACATGTGAGTGAAAATATGCAGTTCCCCAAAGATTTTCTAATTCATTGTATTGACTCTCACTGCAAAATCACCTCAATTTTCCAAGCCTTTTTTTTTTCAGTGAATCAATTATTATATAATGAAATAAGTGGGTACTTACACATGTGGGGATGAGTAGGAACCTGTGTGAAGCAAAGAAATAACCAATAACAAATTCCATTTGCCATTCAGAATGTATCAACTGTGGACATAAGATGCATTCCTCCTTTAAAATGCAATTTTATTTAGAGAGAACAAAGGTTTTGCTGCTGCGCTTCTCAGCTGTGATTCGCACTTTGTTTGGAAGTAGGACAGATCGCTGAGACTTTGCTTTCCTCTTTCTCAGCTGTTTCAAAGTAGCCTATTTATATTTAATGATTTGCTATTCTGCCTTCACTGCCTTTTACAAGGTTATGTTACTTTTACTTTACATTACCAAAAGTACTGTTCAACTTAACATAGTGATGTCTCGGGAACTGCACTTATAAGCAGAATTAATGACTTGCAGACTTTGCCCTTCATTTTCTCTATCTGGAATGCAAAGTGAAGCCCTTTGCTTTTAAGGGATGCTATCATGGGGTCTCTGCACATCTTTGACGCTTGGTAGATCCCAGCAGGATGATAAAAATCTATGTTCTTTGCTGAAAACCAAGTGTACTTTTAAGGTTAACATAAAATCTAACAGTGAACACTATTTTTAGTCTTCATAGGTGGTGCAAGTCATTTTTTAATAAGAGAAAATATAAAAAGAACAGCATTATTCAAGAGTAAAGTCTTTTTCCAAGATAAAATAAATATATTGAATAATTAGTTTTTTTTTTTTTTTTTTTTTTTTTTTTTTTTTTTTTTTTTTTTTTTTTTTTTTTTTTTTTTTTTTTTTTTTTTTTTTTTTTTTTTTTTTTTTTTTTTTTTTTTTTTTTTTTTTTTTTTTTTTTTTTTTTTTTTTATGGTAACACTTCTGCTTTTGACACCAATATATGCACAGAGTCACCTTGATGTGCTTAGCTTTAGAAGTGCGGAGATCATGCTTGAGTTTCTCAAGAATGATATTGTTTGCTCTTAAGTAATCTCAATCTATATGGTGAGTATTAGCTTTATGTAAAACAAGTTGTAATGATAGAATTACTTTCTATGGAAGGGATCTAACATTATTAAAAATAATTATCTTTATAATACTTATCTAAAATATAATAGCTCTAGCTTAACTCTCATCTGAAAGGATTCTCCCAATAATTGAGGGAAACAGATGTGAAGACCCACAAGCAAACATTAGGCAGAGCTTTAGGAATACTGTGGAATAGGAAGAAAATCAATTGAAAGAGCCATAGGGGTCAAGGACAACACAAGAAAACCAACAAAATCAACTGACCTGGTCCCATAGGGCTCACAGAGACTGGACTGCTAACTGGAGAGGATAAATGGGACAGACTTAGGCCCTCTGCAGATAAGCAACACTTGTGTATCTAGGTCTTCAAGTGAGACTTCTAAAGCTAGAGCAGCGGCTATCTCTGACTACACTGCCTTCCTTTAGAACCCTTTCCCCTAACCGATGTGGCAGGTCTAGTGTCTGTAAAAGATGGCCCTGACTTACTGTAACTCAATATGACAAGACCAGTTGATGTTCATGGCTCTTCTTTGCTGAAGAGAAAGGGAGCATGGAGAAGAGAGGAGACAAGAGAGGGGGAACTGTGCAGAGAGGTAAAGTAAATTAATTAATTAATAAAATTTATTAAAAATAACAGATCTGAAGTTCTACTGCTTTGTAAGACACATAGAGATAGATGATAGGTAAAGTTTATTGTTACATGGCTGTTTTCAAGTCATAAGAGTACATGATGGTGAGATACCATTTTGCATATTGATAAGTGCTATAGTTCTAAAGCGTTTTCTAACATGTGACCTGGAGAGACAACTCCTCCAGGGAGGCTATTTCATGTCTAGTTTATTAGCAACCTCATCTCTAGTAAGTACTAAAGAGAAACAATGATACTCACTTGTTCTTTACCAGAAACTTTCCAACTAAATGATCTTAAGCTTCACAGCATAGTTCAAACTGTCATATGACAGAGATGTGTTGGCATGAGTCTAGATTGAGTTGCGAAATGCATCACCATTTACATATGAACTGGTAGAAAATAGTAAGAGCTCTATGCAATGCACAGAACATTGTGCTACAAATGTAAAAGACAATGACTATCAGGAGTTATAATGGGACAAGCTAATAACTAGCAGGTGATCATCCTGAAATGGCCGGGTTTGGAATATTATATATTCTGCGACAGGTGCAAGCTGTTAAGCAAGGCTGTAAGGGATTCATTTTAAGAAAGACTCCTGCTATTATTGTGCTTTTCATGTTATTATTAAATATATATTATAATCATTAAGTAATAGCACACCCCTTTGGAGCAGATATCTGCAGATCCACGCAGATGTACTGTCTTATATTGATGCTTTATAGATAAATACATGACTTAAGTCTTTATGATGATCCTATAAGAATTTCTAAAATTATATGAGTGATTATTAAGCTCTTTTGTTAATGGGATTGCTATTAGGATCTTTTCTCATAGTCAAAACTTCGATGAAAACTCTGCCAGTCTCCCAATTGTCACCAGCTAATTGCTCTTGGATGGTAACCAGACTTTCTCCTACTCAGAACACATTCCAAGAGGTTGTAAAATAATTAACCAAAGGTCATATAAAGGGAACTAATGATTTATATAGGTTCTAGGATAGAAGATAAAATATTGACTGGGTTTATCTATACAAAACTTCTCTTATAATTTAGTTATGGTTTTAAACCTTCAATGAACCTGTGGAGCTGAGACAGGTGATGGATGTTTAGCTAGATAGTCACACCTAATGGATATGCATGTAAATACTCTCTGTTGTAAACTTCTATTTCAATTTATGATTTTATTTTCTGTGTGAACTTCTGATGAACTTTTTAACATGTGATTATGTATTTTGAAAGATGTTTAAGGACTGAGGATAAAGATTTGGAGTCAGAACTGAGGATAGGGGTGAGAGGAACAGAGGTGAGAAGAACTGAGATGAGAAGTTTCTAGACAGAACAATTTTTAGATTAGAAGGAGAATGCCAAGTGGAATAACTTAAAAACTATAGGTAACATTAAATACTAAGAGAGCAATGTGCAGAATGCAGAGGGAAAGTGGAAAAAGGAAGATGCTGCAGAGAGCAGAAGGAACAGGCAGACAGAACAGGTCCCATGGTGAGGACAAGGCAGGTTTAGTCTTATTAAAAGAAACAAAGCTTTTTTTTCTTACAAACATGGGTTTAATTCATTTAGCCTTAAAAGTGTAGAAGCTTTTTCTTTCTCTATGTAATTAAGATTGGAGCTCATTTTTCATCCAGAATGAGTGAGTTCTTTCTGCACCAGTGCTTGGTCTTTTGCTCCATATGCATACATAAGTATGGATGTGTGTGTAAGTATGTAATTATGAGAATGTATGTATGTATGTATGTGTGTGTGTGTGTATAAGTATGTAATTGTAAGAATGCATGCAAGCTGGACCCAACTGGGTTTGAATGGAAATGTATAAATGAATAAATACACATGCAACATTCTGTATATGAACTCATGTGAGATTATGCATATTCGCTTATGTGAAATTTTTCCTTCTGCAAATGTTATTCTCTTCTCTTGGTTCAATAGAAGTTTATTGTCTCCCTAGCCATACAAGCAAGAGGCATCTAGACAATAGGAAAAAGGCTCTAGCAATTAATCCTTTACTTAGTCTCCTGCTGTTTTAGGATGAGGTGCTAAGTACCTGAGGCTGTAGTCTCTGGCCTCAGAGGATCACAGAAGATAGGTCAGGTACAATAGCATAGTAACATCGATAGGTAAACTTTTTATTGTACAGCAACCTTAAATTTCTCATAAGAGAAAGTCTTAACCCATGCCCCCAAATCTTGTAAATCTCAAGTTCCATTCTTCCCCTTCTGCTGCCTCAAGAAGAACTCACAAAAAAGAACTACACAGTCCCTGGCAGATGACTCTATCTAACTGACTCATCAAGTGCTCAAGGGCCATTTTATCCCTGGTCTTTCTCTTGATCTGGTCCATATTCAGTACTCTAATTGCTTTTCTTCCTTAATTAACTGTATTTTTTTCTAGTTTTATTCATAGCCCCCTGGGTCCAGTTCTATGATTGAGAAAACAGTTCTATGTATTGACATCCAATATTTTGATTAATAATCAGAACCCTGAAATTTGGTTCCTAATTTTACAATTTGCCTATAATGATACAGGAGTCCCTACATTCTTGTTTGTTGGTTGGTGGGCAATAAGAGTTCATGTGCCTTCTTGAGTTCTTTATGTATATTGGATATCAGTACCCTATCTGATTTAGGATTGGTAAAGATCCTTTCCCAATCTGTTGATGCCCCTTTTGTCTTATTGACAGTATCTTTTGCCTTACAGAAGCTTTGCAACTTTATGAGGTCCCATTTGTCAATTCTTGATCTTACAGCACAAGCCATTGCTGTTCTATTCAGGAATTTTTCCCCAGTGCCCATATCTTTGAGGCTTTCCCCCCCTTTCTCCTCTATAAGTTTCAGTCTCTGGTTTTATGTGGAGTTCCTTAAGCCACTTACACTTGACCTTAGTACAAGGAGATAAGAATGGATCAATTTCCAGTCTTCTACATGATAACAGCCAGTTGTGCCAGCAATATGTATGTAAAGAACTCAAGAAGGTGGACACCAGAAAATCAAATAACTTCATTAAAATGTGGGGCACAGAGCCAAACAAAGAATTCTCAACTGAGGAATACTGAATGACTGAGAAACATCTGAAAAAATGTTCAACATCCTTAATCATCACAGAAATGCAAATAAAAACAACTTTGAGATTACACTTCACACCAGTAAGAATGGCTAAGATCAAAAATTCCGGTGACAGCAGATGCTGGTGAGGATGTGGAGAAAGAGGAACACTCCTCCATTGTTGGTGGGATTGCAAGCATGTACAACCACTCTGGAAATCAGTGTAGTGGTTCCTCAGAAAATTGGACATAGTACTACCAGAGGATCCTGCAATACCTCTCCTGGGCATATATCCAGAAGATGTTCCAAATGGTAATAAGAACCCATGTTCCACTATGTTCATAGCAGCCTTATTCATAATAGCCAGAAGCAGGAAAGAACCCAGATGTTCCTCAACAGAGGAATGGATACAGGAAATGTGGTACATTTACACAATGGAGTACTACTCAGATATTGTTTATACAATGAATTTATGAAATTCCTAGGCAAATGGATGGATCTGGAGGGTATCATCCTGAGTGAGGTAACCAAATCACAAAAGAGCTCACATAACATGTACTCAATGATAAGTGGATATTAGCCCAGAAGCTCTGATTACCCAAGATATAATTTGCAAAACATATGAAATTCAAGAAGAATGAAGACCAAAGTGTAGACACTTCGCCCCTTCTTAGAATTAGGAAAAAAGCACACATTGAAGGAGTCACAGAGATCAAATGTGGAGCTAATTCAAAAGGATGGACCAACCAGAGTGACTGCTGCAGCTGGGGACCCATCCCATATTCAGCCACCAAATGCAGACATTATTGCATATGCCAGCAAGATATTGCTGAAAGGGCCCTGAGATAGCTGTCTTGTGTGAGGCTATGCCAGTGCCTGGCTAACACAGGAGTGGAAGCTCACAGTCAGCTATTAGATAGAACACAGGATTCCCAATAGAGGAGCTAGAGAAAGTACCCAAGGAGCTGAAGGAGTCTCCAACCGTAAAAGTGGAAAAACAATATGAAATAACCAATACCCCCAGAGCTCGTGTCTCTAGCTGCATATGTAGCAGAAGATGGCCTAGTTGGCCATCATGTGAAGAGAGGCCACTTGGTCATGCAAACCTTATATCCACCAGTACAGGGGAACGCCAGGGCCCTGATTTGGGAGTGGGTGGGTAGGGGAGTTGGGCGGAGAATGGGGGAGGATATAGGGGACTTTAAGGATAGCATTTGAAATGGAAATGAATAAAATATCTAATAAAAAATTTTAAAAAAGAGTTCATGTGCCTTAGTTAGCTGCAAATTCACTATGGAGCTAGGAGTAACCTTGACTTGCCAATTCTCCTAGGTCTACTTCCCATGTGCTCAGAACTCAGGGATGTGATTTTTTTTTAATGTACATGATTTTTATTAAATGTTGTAACTCAAGGTTTACAGTAAACTTTAAGGTGACCCAATGGATTATAAAAAGCAATCACTTCATGATGGTGAAAGGGAAATCAAAGGAGAACAGGGTGCATGATGGTGAAAGGGAAATCAAAGGAGAACAGGGTGCATGATGGTGAAAGGGAAATCAAAGGAGAACAGGGTGCATGATGGTTAAAGGGAAATCAAAGGAGAACAGGGTGCATGATGGTTAAAGGGAAATCAAAGGAGAACAGAGAGCATGATGGTGAAAGGGAAATCAAAGGAGAACAGGGTGCAAGCTTTCACTGAGTTCCTAACGGGATCACATTATAACTTAATATGATTTTTACATCATAAAGAATACCAAAAAAATTGATGAGAAAAATCCTAAGTCATCACTATGTTCTAGAAGGAAATATTAAATATGAGGAATATTTCTAAACTCATTCAAAGCTGTATCTTCATGGGGAAAAATTACATCTCTGAATATAATATACTTGGAATAGCAGAGTAAAAGCAGACTACCTTGTCTAGTACAATTTCTTTCATCTATTTAACCCTAACAGGGAAGAAAGGTATCCTGCCTCCATGGTACTATTCTTATTATAAGACAGCTTGTACCAGTGCAAAAATAACAAAGGCTTTCTTTCATCTAAAACCTATCACTATATAAAACAAAAGATTCTCTTAATTGTTTTTCAATGGCCTCTAAATCTGCTTACATGTAATGAAATCGCTATGTATTATAAACATAATTTGCCTGTAAAGGTTTTTTTTTTTTCCTTTTCATTATTCTCTATACATCCTGAAGAGCAAATAAAACGTTTTGTCTATGAACATGAGAAAACATTATGGAAAAAATTATGGAAGGAATATTCGTGCATGTTTCATCTATTAGTAATGTAGAAAAACTGAGGGGCAGTAAGCAGGAAGACTAAGCAGAAAACTGTCCAGGATATAAATCCACATATTTCATGTTTTGTGTCTTTGTAAATTCAATTTGAATGCTGTTTGTCTGTATATCTAAGATTATTAAATCTCCAGAGAAATAACTTTCCTAAAATTATGAATGGAGTTGCTTCAAAAGTCAAAAGAACTGTCTGAAAAATACTCTGCTTGTTTGTGTGACTTGATAACATTATTGGGTGTAATATTTTCCTGACAGGAAAGGAGATATATAAAGCAGACACAGTGCCCTCTTTTTAATTTTTTTTCTCTTTATTAGATATTTTCTTCATTTATATTTCAAGTGTTATCCAGAAATTTCCCCATACCCTCCCCCCATCCCCGCCCTGCTCCCCTACCCACCCCCACCCACATAATGGCCCTGGCGTTTCCCCTGTACTGGGACATATAAAGTCTGCATGACCAAGGGGCCTCTCCTCCCAATGATGGCCAACTAGGCCATCTTCTTCCATATATGCAGCTAGAGACATGAGCACAGGGGGAACTAGTTAGTTCATGTTATTCTTCCACCTATAGGGTTGAAGACCCCTTCAGCTCCTTGGGTACTTTCTCTAGCTCCTTCCTTGGGAGTCCTGTGTTCCAACTAATAGCTGATTGTGAGCATCCACTTCCGTGTTTGCCAGGCATTGGCATAGCCTCCCATGAGACAGCTATATCAGGGCCCTTTCAGCATTATCTTGCTGGCATATGCAATAGTGTTTATTTTTGGTGGCTGATTATGGGAAGGATCCCTGGGAGCTGCAGCCACTGGTTGGTCCATCCTTTTGATTCAGCTTCACACATGATCTCTGTAACTCCTTCAGTGTGCGCTTTGTTCTTGGTTCTAGGAAGGGGCACTGAGACCACATTTTGAACTTCATTCTTCTTGAGTTTCATGTGTTTAGTAAATTGTATCTTGGGTAGTCTAGGCTTCTGGGCTAGTATCCACATATCAGTGAGTACATGTTATGTGAGTTATTTTGTGATTGGGTTACCTCACTCAGGATGACACCCTCCAGATCCACCCATTTGCCTAGGAATTTCATATATTCATTGTTTCTAATAGCTGAGTAGTACTCCATTGTGTAAATATACCAAATTTTTTGTATCCATTCCTCTGTTGAGGGACATCTGGGTTCTTTCCAGCTTCTGGCTATTATGAATAAGGCTGCTATGAACATAGTGGAGCATGTGTCCTTAGTACCAGATGGAACCTCTTCTGGATATATGCCAAGTAGAGGTATTGTAGGGTCTTCCAGTAGTACTATGTGCAATTTTCTGAGGAACGGACAGACTGCTTTCCAGAGTGGTTGAACAAGCTTGCAGTCCCACCAACAGTGGAGGAGTGTTCCCCTTTCTCCACATCCACGCCAGCATCTGCTGTCACCTGATTTTTTATCTTAGCCATTCTTACTGGTGTAAGGTGGAATCTCAGGGTTGTTTTGATTTGCATTTCCCTGATGATTAAGGATGCTGAACATTTTTTCATGTGCTTCTCACCCATTCGGTATTCCTCAGTTGAGAATTCTTTGTTTAACTCTGTGCCCCACTTTTTAATGGGGATATTTGATTTTCTGGTGTCCACCTTCTTGAGTTCTTTATATATATTGGATATCAGTCCCCTATCAGATTTAGGATTGGTAAAGATTCTTTCCCAATGGTTTGGTGGCCCTTTTGTCTTGTTGACAGTATCTTTTGCCTTACAGATGCTTTGCAACTTTATGAGGTCCCATTTGTCAATTCTTGATCTTACAGCACAAGCCATTGCTGCTCTATTCAGGAATATTTCCCCAGTGCCCATATCTTCGAGGTTTTTCCCCACTTTCTCCTCTATAAGTTTCAGTGTCTCTGGTTTTATGTGGAGATCCTTCAACCACTTAGACTTGTTGGTCAGCCTCTTTTTAATTATTAGGCCATTGAAAAACTGTGCTCCAGAGGAATAAACAAAAATGGAGGAAAGGAAAGACTTGAAGCCTGATGTAGCTAGTGGAAGTGCTTGCCTCCCAGAAAAAGTTGTTACAACTTGCTGACAACACATGGACATGGAAATGTACAATTGTTTTGTTTTGTTTTTTAATTTATTACATAATTTCTTCATTTACATTTCAAGTGTTATCCCAAAAGTCCCCTATACCCTCCCACCACTCTGCTCTCCTACCCACCTACTCCCACTACTTGGCCCTGGCATTCCCCTGTACTGGGGCTTACAAACATTACTAGACCTAGGGCCTTTCTTCCCCATTAATGACCAACAAGGCCAACTTCTAATACATATGTTGCTAGAGATGTGAGTTCTGGGGGTTCTGATTAGTTCATATTGTTGTTCCATCTATAGGGTTGCAGACCCCTACAGCTCTTGGGTTCTCTCTCTTGCTCCTATCTTGGGGACCCTATGTTCTGCCCTATAGATGATTGTTATCATCCACTTCTGTATTTGTCAGGGACTGTCAAAGCCTCACAGGAGAAAGCTATATCAGGGTCCTTTCAGCAATATCCTGCTGGCGTATGCAGTAGTGTCTGCATTTGGTAGCTGATTATGTGATGGACCACCTGGGTGGAGCACTCTCTGGATGGTCCATCCTTTCACTTTAGTTCCACATTTTGTCTCTGTACTTCCTTCCATGTATATTTTAATCCTTATTCTAGGGAGGAATGAAGTATCCACGCATTAGAGTTTCTTGATTTTCTTGTGTTTTGGAAATTGTATCTTGGGTATTCTAGGTTCCTGGGCTAAAATCCGCTTAACAGTGAGTGCGTATTAAGTGACTTCTTTTGTGATTGGGTTATAACTGTAGTAACTGCTACAGAAAAATAGAAACTCAGAGTCTCCATAGCTCCCCAGATTAACTAACTATAAATAAACATATTTTCTTTTCTTTTTAATTTACTTTTATATGTCTATTTATATATTTGCTTATTTACTTATTCAGTTATTTATTCATGTAGACACTTAATTTTAGTCAGTTTCTGTCTCATGTGTCTTATGCTGTCTTCCACCTTGCTGTGCCTTCAAGGATAAATTTGACCAGCTAATCTTCCCTTTACCTCTTAAGTACTGTTATCATTGTCCAGTACCAACATGATAGACATTAAAGAGTGTTTGCTCTGTCCACATTTTATAATTGCAAGTCTATTATCTAAAAGTTTACTATAAAAATTTTAATTTTAGTATTTTCAAATTTAATTTTCAATGTGATAGTCATGTAAAATGCACTCTTATTTTTATTAAATTTATTTATTTATTCACTTTACTACCCATATTAGTCCATCCTCTTTGCCCAGTACCCCCTCACACATTTCCTCCCCCAACTCCTCTTACAAAAAGGAGCTCCCATCTGGGTGTCAAACACCCACGCCTACCCCTACTTCCTGAACATTAAATTGCTGTGGGACTTGGCACATACTCTTGTACTGTCCCTTTCAGAGTGTGGGATCCACAGGAAGGCAGGCAGGCAGGCAACAGTCTCAGGGACAATCCCTGCTCCAGTTGTTTGGGGGTCCCACATGAAGACTAAGGTGCTCATTTGCTATATATGAGCAGGGAGCCTAGGTTCAACCCTGCTTTCTCTTTCATTGGTGATTCAATCTGTAGAAATTCCAAAGGTCCAGGTTAGTTAAATCTGTTGGTCTTCCTGTGGGGTCCCTGTCTCCTTAGTATCCCTGTCCCAACTCTTCTGTAAGAATCACAGAGCTCCATCTAATATTTGATTGTGAACCTCAACATCTGTTTCCATTAGCTGTTAGGTGGACTCTCTCAGAGGACAGTTATGCTACATGCCTTTTTGCAAGTATAACTAAGTATCATTAGTAATGTCAGGGATTGGTTCTTGCCCATGGGATGAGTTACAGTTTGGGAGAGTCATTGGTTGTCCAGTCCCTCAGTTTTTGCCCTATCTTTGTGCCTGAACATCTTTTACCAAGACACATTTTGGGCTGAAAGCTTTGTGGGTAAATTTCTGTCCTAAACTTGCTTGGCTACAAGAAGTGACCATTTCAGACTCCATATCCCCAACACCTAGAAATCTCAGATAGAGTTGCCCCATTAGACCTTCTGGGGTCTCTCCCCATCCCAGTATCTGGTCATCCAGGAGATCATTCCCCTAGCCCAAAAGACACTGCAAAACTCATTCTATTAGGTCAGAAATGGACTTTTTAAGAGCTCATTAGGCCACAAATTATTAAAGCACACTTTCTAGTAGAATTATAAACAGAATACTGTTTATCAATAAAACTGTAATGTTACTATTCCTCTGAGTTTGACGTTACTATCTCTATCATGAAATAGAATTGCTCTGGTTTCCCACAGAAGACCTGTGCCTATAGACACAACAATTAAATAATCAGAACAGTGCACCTATAGCTAGTTCTCATCTGTAGAGAATAGGGGCACTTACATGCCCAGCTTGAGAAGTGGCAAGTTTTAGAAACCTCCCTTCTTTGACAGATCCATGTAGTTTTGAGGTGCTAGAGAGCATCGGATGTCAAAGATTAAGCATAGATTGAGTCATATGTTGCTACTACATCAAATGAGGAAGAAACACTATCAGATGTCATATGTTCCTCTGAAGAAGATAATAAATTCAATAGTTCATTTACTGGGACATGAATGGACACCTAATTTTCATCTGACTGTACCTACCATGAATATGAAATATCACACAACACAACTATTATCTTTGTAGTATAACAATTGTATAATATATTTAAACTTTAATAAAAATAATTTTAAGCATTGCAGTTCAATAGCACCATAATAGTGTTCTGGTTTCTTCTAGCTTCCTTGTCCTTTTATCTGTCAGAGGAGTTCACAGAAGTCACACAGTATAACACAAAAGGAGAAGTAGATTTAATGCCCCAAGGGGTGACATTTAGTAATGACTAAATAGAAAGAAACCCACTCTCATTATGTTAATGCTAACAACAACCAAAGGGCTGTTATGCCAGCCTACATGCTAGAGGTAGACTATATACTATTTTACAAAATCTCTGAAACATGTCATCCTTTCATATGTTTTCTCAGAGGAGAATGACAATCCATATAAATTAACTCTAAAGGAAGGTGACAAGGATATCTCTCAACTACATCTCCCAACATCTAAATAAATAAAGTAGTTTGTCATATTTGATTGTGCTGCCTTTATTCTCATTATCTATAAATGAGAAACAAGCTCACTGAATATGAACAGAGGGAGTTGTTCATTTCACACCATAACCTTGATTGTCTAATTCCCAACCAGAAATGTTTTATTCCAGTTAGGTATTTTTGGAGTGATATAAGATCCTGTGACATGACTGATTCATATAACAGGTTAATTAAGATTCATTTTAGTGAATGGACATTTGAGGTCACAGTTCCAAAATCTTAACAACTTTACTCACAATGTGAATTAAGAAAGATAACAGTCATTCCACTTTTTATTTCCTCTCCTTTTTATCTCAAATGGCATCTGCCTCCCTGGTTACCTGTCCATAACTCCCACAACACATCCATCTTCTTCCCCTTCCCCTTTGCTTCTATGAGGGTGCTCCCCCAAGCACCCACTCATGCTCTCTCTTGTCTTACTGTTCCAGCATACCCCTATGCTGGGGCATCACATTCTTTTTAACAGTATTCAGTAAGAAAATAGATTGAAGTAAAATACAGAAACAGCCATATTCTTCCAGAATAAATTTGTTTTCCTTTCCCCAAATTAAAACTACTAGACAAAAAAAAAAGGATAATATTCAGTAAGATAGTCAATAAAGTCCAATTCACCTATACACCCTTTTGTTTCATCTTATGTTTCACATCTCAAGGAGCAAAAACTATGAGGACCTGTCATTCAGAGAGCATTTTAAACTCTAGGGACAGCAGTTGTGATATCTTACATTTGATTAAAATTGTTGTTATTGGGGACTCAGGAGTTAATGTCTAAGCAGAATATGAAGTAGGGTTCCATCCTCAGGGATCTTCAACCTGATGTCTACCAGACATCTTAAACAGAACCAAATTTAGAAATCATCCATATAGGATGGAATTAATTTTCACTCTATTTTTAAATTTAAATGTATTCATTTTTATTTGTTTATCCTTTTTTACAGTCCATATTTCATCCCACTCCCAGTCTGCCCCCCTCACTGCTCCCCATCCCCTATCCCTGCCTGTCTTCAAGAGGATGTCCCCACCCCCACCCCAACCCTACCAGGCCTCTCCACTCCCTGGGGCCTCAAAACTCTAGAGGATTAGGTACATCTTCTCTCACTGAGTACCGACCAGGCATTCCTCTTCTGTATATGTGTGCCAGGGGCCTTATATTAGCAGGCTTATACTGCCTGGTTGTTAGCTCAGTGTCTGAGAGATCTCGGAGGACCTGCTCAGTTGAGACTGCTGGATTTCCCATGGGGCTGGCCTCCTTCTCAGCTTCTTCCAGCTTTTCCCCAATTCACCCACTGGGGTTCCTGGCTTCTGTCCACTGGTTGGGTGCTAGTATCTGCATCTGACTCTTTCAGCTGCTTGTTGGGCCTTTCAAAAGGCAACTTTTGTCTACAAGCACACCACCGCATCAATAAACGGGCCTCTCTTTGAGTTCAATACAAATTTGGGCCTGTTACTGGACCTCCTTTCTCTCATGCTCTTATCCATTTTTATCCCTGAAGTTCCTTCAGACAGGAACAATTCTGAGTCACAGCATTTGACTGTGTGTGTGAGGACCTCCAGAGTTCTGCAGGCAAATGGAGGGAAGTAGAAAATATAATCTTGAGTGAGGTAACTCAGACCCCAAAGGACAGGCATAGTATGTACTCACTAATAAGTGTATATAATAATAATAATAATAATAATAATAATAATAATAATAAAAGTACAGAATATCCAGGACACAGGCAAAAAGACTCAAGAAGCTAAAAAGAAGGTTAAGGAGCTAAAGGGCCCACAGGAGGGAAAGAAAGCAATCATGTGGGGCAGGAGGGGGAGGCAGAAGGAAGGGGGCCTGAGGAGTGGAGGGGATAGGAGGGGAACAGGGAACATGGTCAGGTATTTGGGGGTGGGAGGACAAGACTGAAGTCCTGATGGCCAGCAGAAATAATTGAAACAAGTTAAGGGACAGGACATCAAGTAGAGAGATGGGGTTGCCATCTCACAGTCAAAAGCTCTACTCTATTCTTCACAGCTTTTATATGTCTTTAAAATAGAAGGTTCTAAATCATTTGCAACTGAAAAATGCAGAAACTCAAAATTAAAACTAATAGACAATTGTCAAATTATATTTGGTAACAGGATAATATTCAGTAAATGCTAATACAAATACAAAGAAATACTTCCTACAGAATTATGACCCTATGAAATCCCTTAAATAACCACCTCAGAAATAATTAATTCTAGTCTGTTAACATGGTGTTTTGAATGTAAAATCAATTATATATGGATATTCAAAAGGACATTGTGTTTATATGTATGAGTGTTCACACCTGTGTGTGCACCCAGAGACTGATGGAGAATACAGATGGTTTTTTCTATCATCTGTCTAATTCCTTTGAGACAGGGCCTTTCTCTGAACCTAGTGGTACACAGGAAGGTAGCAACCAGCAGAGACCCTGTAATAAGGTAGGAGCAGCAACAGCAGCAGCAGCAGTAGCAGTAATAGTAATAGTAGCAGTAGTAATAGAATTAGAGTACTATGAAATTTAGATGCATCTAGAATATATTAAACCTGGGGTGGAAAGTCAGGCTCTATGTTTGCCCAGTAAACATACCAACCCACCAACCCATTTCTCCAGCTCTTAAGCACATTTCTAATTTTGTACAACAACAAACTTAGAAATTAAAGTGTTTCATAATTTTAGAGCTTGATAAAAGCAAACTCTCACTACGTTCTGGGCTAACTGTTGAATTTCTGTGGCATCAGGTGACTTCACAACACCTTTAATTCCTTTTCTCATTCACTGTTAATGAAGAACAAATGCTAAATTTGTTAGTAAGTATTCATCAGTCTATAGCTGTTCTAGTGATTATAAACAACTGATTAATGTGATAGATGCAGCTTAAACAAATTCTTAATACTAAAATAAAACTAAAATGAAATCAGAAATTAAATTGTTTGGTAATTTCAACCTTGAAACAAGTAGATGCTGACTCTGTTCCTGGTTGGCTGCTGAGATTCTATTGCATAAGGTGACCTTACTACACTTTTAATTTTTTCTACTATACTGATAATGAAGAACAAATAATGATTTTATTAGCATCTATCCATCAGTCTACACCTGTTCTAGTGATTGTAAACCAGTGATTAATGCAATGGCGGCAGCTCACTTTATGAGAGAATGTCACTTTCAGTCTCTCTGACACTTCATTGTGCCAGTCGTCTCCAAACATAAGGTCACAGCTGTTCGGTGACATTTTTACACAATGGAAAAATCAGACTGTTCCATAGAGAAATAAAAAGGAAATTTAATAACCTGACATTTGAATGAAGAAATAAGCCATTTCAAATACAGGTAATTTTACACGGATCTTAGGTGATGTTTGAGAAATAGAACAGGTTGTTTTCTTGGGCCACTTATAATACACAGACCTCACAAAGCCATCATTGTGAGCTGTTTTTGTCCAGTGTGCAATATGAATAAGCTTACGAAATGTTCATGGCATCTTAAAACCACACATCTCTCTTTGAATTTTAATACACACGTAGAATCACTGTGCATTTACACATTGACTGTTCTTTCTTAGTTGTTAATATTAATTTTATTATTGAATTTACATATAAACTTCATTGAACAGTATATATATATATATATATATATATATATATATATATAGTTTATAAAATGTATTATTAGTACAAAATTTTGCCAATAATTTGAACAATAGCAGGTAAAGAAATAAGGAAGTGTCATAAGAGAAGAAAAGGAAGGGAGAAATATTAAAATGAATATTAATTTCAAACACATAATAAAAATGAATAGTTTTTATATGAATATATGTCAATAACTAGATTTGTAGATCTGGTCCCCACCAAGTTATACTAACATGAACTTATGTACAGAATTGAACATTTGATTCTTTGAAACTTTTTCTTTTTCCTTTAACACTATCATAATATTCTCCCCTAATATACATCCTCAACATTACTGTCTTAGTCTTTATATTCATGCACATACATCATGACCAAGAAGCAAGTTGGGAAGGAAAGCTTATAATTCCATCTCATGGAGGCATTTCTTAAAGGGAGGCTCCTTTCTCTGTGATAACTCCAGCTTGTGTCAACTTTAAACAAAAACACATAACTAGTAAGCTTCAACCCTTGCTTTCATATTTATACCCAAAATGTATATAACTTTAATCCCACAGTCTTTACTAATTCTGACATATTAAAATTTCAATCCCTGATCTGGGAGTGGTGGCACATGCCTTTAATCCCAGCTCTCAGGAGGCAGAGGCAGATTTCTGAGTTCGAGGCCAGCCTGGTCTACACAGTGATTTCAAGGACAGCCAGAGCTATATAGAGAAATCCTTTCTCGAAAAAAAAAAATCAATCCCTTTAAAATATCCAATATCTTTTAAAAATTCAAAGTATTTTTACAATTCAAAATCTCTTAACTATGGGCCTCATTAAAATACTTTCTTCATCAGGAGGGAAAAGTGTCAGGGCACAGTCAGAATCAAAACCAAAATCAAACTCTGTTCAATGTCTGTTAAACACTCACAATCTTGGCTCCTCCAAGGGCTTGAATCACTTCTCCAGCTCTGTCCTTTGAACACAAACCGTGTCTTCTAGGCTCCAGCTACCTGTACTCCACTGCTGCTGCTGTTCTTGCTGGTCATCTCATGGTACTGGCATCTCCAAAACACTGCTGTCTTCCACTGTAACTAGGCTTCACAAATAGCCTCTCATAGGTACCCTTCATGGTGCCAAGCCTCAATTCCTTGGCATGACCACTTCAGTCCTGGGCCATCAATTGAAACTGAGGCTGCACCTTCACCATCCTCTCACAGTGCTGAGCCTCAGCTGCTCTGCAAGACCCCTTAATGCCTTCAAAACCAATATCACCTGGGTGACTCTTACATATTACCACAGCACAAAGTAAAACATTTGGTATATCTGGAACACAGTCTCTTTGCTCTCAGAAAACACTTCCCAGATGATTTCACCTCAGTGATGCTGCTCTCTTCTTAATCACCACTAATTTCTTAGCCCCAGTTAACCAGTATCAATAGTCCCAGTGAGGCAAAGGTTTTGCTTTAGTAGTTCTGGTATCTTTTTAATCACAGCTGATTCTTCAACTCCAGCTAACCAAAGCCACAGAATCTTCACGGTCAAAATAGCAACAGCCCTGATAAGAAACTTAAATCTTCCCCCTGAAATTTCACAAGCCAGGCTTCTGTCTTCTGCACTGTTCTGAACATTATCGTCTAAGCTCCCACAAAACATCCCACTTAGCTCTTAACATCCCAATGGCTCTTCTAGCCCAGAGTTCCAAAGTCCTTCAACAGTCCTCCCCAAAACACATTCATGTTGTCAGGGGAATATGCCACTACTGATGCCAATTTGTCTTAGTCAGAATTCTATTCCTGCACAAAACATCATGAACAAGAAGTAAGTTGGGGAGTGTTGTAGATAGCCCTGGGGTATCCTGATACCTGACTTAGAACTATACCCATCCCCAAAGACCTCCTGGCTTATATACAGGAGTTGCTCAGTTAATTCCTTAGTTGCTATTCAATGGGTGAAAATGAGATCAATGCCTTATATTTACCCTGCTTTAAGGATGTCATGATTATTGTATCTTAGGATTGACTGTCTACACTTCAGGTGATTTGCACATTTTATTCTAGATAATTTTCATATAGTTCATTCTATTCATTGTATGTGTGTTTAATGGATAAAAGCTATCCCTTGGAAAGAGAAGCTGAAGCAAATGTGGTTCATGCTGGCAAGCCCCTCGACTCTCCCCCTTTCTTCCCCCTACACACAGGATTTTTTTTTCCTCTTTTCTTAAGCCCTTTAAAAGGCTTTTGTTCTGTTTCTGGCCTTTCCACAATCCATGACTTCTGTAAAACTTTCTTTTCTTTGGTTGTGAATTGCTATGATCCTGCTGTAGCTTAACCTCCCAGTCACCACAGGTGGATGCTCTGGAAGAGAAAAAGTTCTCTTTTATTTGACATAGTTATCTGTGTACTTTCTAGCTTAAATTTTTAAATAATATATTGAAATAAAACTGCTTATCATATTTAAAATAAATTAAGCTGAAAATAAATGTTTCTGTATAAAATATATTCACATAAATTAATGTTTCTTAGGATAGCTAATTGGAATATAGCAGGATCCGCTGGTGTTATCTCAATTCAGAGCCTACAAAAAGAGAGAAGAGAAAGGTTTGCGGAAAAGGTTATTTTGGTCTATTATAATCTCTAAATAGAGAATTGGTCACAAACACACACACACACACACACACACACACACACACACATTTTTGTAAGAAATGGATGGATGAGCATCCCCCATTTTGAAAAATGATATTATGGCCAGAAATTCATATTTGTGACTTGTTAGTATATGGTCTGATTAGTTAACTGGTAAGTATCTGTTGGTTTGCTTTATTTTTGCTAAGCATAAAAGAGGTTTTCATGTATCCTAAAGTTCAGTGTGTTACCAAGGTTGACCCTGACCCTTGAGTCTTCTCTGCAGAATTGGGTACAGAATTGCAGAAAGGCTCCACCAGCTCAGACTACACTGTCATAGGGTGCCAAAGCCAGGGTTTCCTGTATGCTCTACAAGTGCTCCACCAGTTAACTACATCTGCAAGCCACCAGGCTCTAGTGACTGCTTAATGATAGGTGGCATTAAAAAGGAACAGTGTCAGTATGTATGACATAGATCCAAGATCCTCATGTGAACTTGTTGTCATAAAGATTATGGTAGAAAAAGAAATACAAGCATAAAGAAATACAATTTCAGAGACTGGAAGGGGCTAATTTTTGATGCTTGAAGAAAAAAAACTAAAACTATGCTGTAGTCAAGCTGGTGAATCAATAACTAAGCACTGAACACAGGATCTGCCAAAAATGGTGTGACAACAATAAGACGCAACAAATTTGAGTGCCCCAATGAGAGGAGATATGGAGAGACATTACCAGAGTATTGCATACAGGAAGCAGGCATAGTGTCTCTGTTTGTCAAGAAAGTATAAGATTTTTTTCTATTTTATGCAAGATATTGTATTATGAAATTATTTCAAAAGCCTTTTATCACATCTACTGTAATATTTTCAAATAAAAATTATTTGTATTTTACTTATTTTTTACTTACTCACTGAACATCTCACCCAATTCCCAATCACCCCCTCCCACTACCTCCCACTATCTTTCCATCACCACCCTCTCCCTTTCTCCTCTGAGCAGATGGGCACCACCTGGGGATCCCCCAACTCTGGCCCTTCAAGTCTCTTCCAGGCTAGGTGCTTTATCTTCCACTGAAGCCAGACAAGGCAGCCTAGCCAAAAGAACATATCACTCATAGAGGTAACAGCTTTTGGAACGGCCCTGCTCCAGTTGTTCAGAAACTACATGAACACCAAGCTCCAGATCATTTATATATATATATATATATATATATATATATATATATATATATGCTTAGGTCTAGCCATGTATGTTCTTTAGGTGATGGTTTAGTCTTTTAGATATCCAATAATCGAGGTTAGTTGGTTTTCTAGTGGATTTTCTATCCCTTTCAGGTCTACAATCCTTCCTCCTATTCTTCAATAAGGATTCCCAAGCTACACCCACTGTTTGGCTGTTGGTGTCTGCATTGGTTTCAGTCAGTTGCTGGGTGGAGCCTTTCAGAGGACATCCAGGCTAGGCTCCTGCCTGCAAGCATAACAGAGACTATCATTAGTAGTGTCAGGAATTGATCTCAAATTCGGATAGTTATTAGTTGGCCATTACTCCAGTCTCTGATCTATCCACCCTGCCTGCATTTCTTGTAGACAGGATAAATTTCGTTTGACAGCTTTGTGGGTTTGTGTTTTTATTGTCCTAGTGGAGTTACTATCTGGCCACAGGAGGTGACCTCTTCAGGTTCCATATCTCTGATTTAGTGAGTCACAGCTAAGTTCACTCCAATTACTTCTTGGGTGCCTCCCTTATCCCAGTTCTCTGTCTTGTCTTGGATATGTCCCCCCACATTCCTACCTTTATCAGGTGCATATTTCCATTAATTCTCATGACCTGGCTATCTCACCTGTCCCTCCTCACACCTTATCCTGAACCTTACCATTTCCTTTCCTATCTCGTCACCCATACAGTTCCCTCCATCCATCTGCCTGCTATGACTATTTTATCCCCCCCTCTAAGTGAGATTAAAGCATCCCCATATGGGCATTCCATCTTGTTTAGCTTCCTTGTGTCTTTAGAGTATAGCATGGGTATCCTGTATTTTATGGCTAATATTCACTTATCAGTAAGTACATTCCATTCACGTAATTTTGGGTCTGGCTTACCTCACTCAGGATGATATTCTCAATAAACCTGTTTATCTGAAAATTCATAATGACTTTGCTTTGAATAGTTAAATAGTATTCTATTCTGTTGATGAGAATATATGAAAGTATTCTATCGTGAAAATGGCCATCTTTCCAAAAGCAAACTACAGATTCACTGCAATCCTCATCAAAATTCCAACACAATTTTTTTAAAGACCTTAAACTTCACATGGAAAAAAATCAAAATAAATCAAACTAACCAACAACCAAAATAAAAAATAGGATTACTAAAACAATCCTGAACAATAAAAGAACTCTGGGAGGAATCGCCATTCCAGACCTTAATCTGTACTACAGAGCAATAGTGATAAATAGAATCTTCATGGTATTAGTACAGAGATGATTGTATGTATCAATGGAATGCAGTTGAAGATCCAGAAATACAAGTAGAAATTACCTTTAAAATATAACAATTTGGTATTTTAATTTATTTTTAAGTATTTCATTTGTTTTTTGTAATTACAATATAATTAAATCAATTTTCCCTCCTTGTTCACTTTCTCTTTCAATCATTTCCATATTCTCATTTACAAGTTTATGGCCTCTTATTAAATTAATTCTTTTTACCTTAATGATTTCATTATATAATTAAATATGGTTTCACATTTTAGCTGATAGTTTATTTTGTTTTCTTCTCACTTGATAATTTTAGTAAGGAGTAGGGTAATACAGAAATAAAAGCAATTGAATTGTCTTCTTCAATGTTATTTTAGCTACAGTGATTGTGTGTGTGTGTTATATAATGTGTTTGTGTGTGTGTTTATGTGTATGTGTGTGTGTGTGTGTGGTGTATGGTATGTATGTGTGTGTATGTGTGTTTATGTGTTTGTGTTCATGTGTACATGTGTGTGTGTGTGTGGTGTGGTATGTATGTGTGTGCATGTGTGTGTGCATGTCTGTATTTTATTTTAGCATATGCATTTCTGCATGTATTGGTTTGCCATCACCCCTTTCAATTCTTCTTTTCACACTTCTTGTCTTACAGTTGCTCACTCTTCCTCCCAGCACTATTTCTCCTTGTAGGTAACATGGTAGCAGGAAAGATGATTTCTTTCTCTTTGTCTCCAGTTTTTGCCATGTTCTCTAAATCTTATGAAAAACTTTTCTCATTCAACCCCTAGTAACATCCCAGTCTCCCAGTACCTTGCACATAGAAGTCTCATATCTATCTATGCAGGGCTAAAGAAGCCTTGATTGTTCTTTTCTCAAGAGCCTCATGCTTCTGCTGTTTTCTTCCAACTGAATGCAAACAAATGTACAGACCTGCTGAATGAATTCTTAGATCTCCACTGTTTTAGACGATTAGCCTAAGTTATTTTCATATATTCTTTTAGGCACTTCCCCACTTTCTTTTCTATAAAGTTCAGTATATCTGGTTTCATATGGAGCTCCTTGATCCACTTGGACTTGAGCTTTGTACAAGGAGATAAGAATGGATCAATTGGCATTCTTCTACATGTTGAATGACTATTGAAGCATCACCATTTGTTGAAAATGCTGTCTTTTAACCACTGGATGGTTTTACCTCCTTTGTCAAAGTTCAAGTGACCATCGGTATGTGGGTTCATTTCTGGATCTTCAGTTCTACTCCATTGATCTACCTACTTGTCACTGTAACAATATTATGATGCAGTTTTATCACAATTTCTCTGTAGTATATCTTGAGGTCAGGGATGATGATTCCACCAGAAGTTCTTTTTTTGCTCTATCCTGGGTTTATTGTTATTCCAAATGAATTTGCAAATTGCTCTTTCTAACTCTATGCAGAATTGAGTTGGAATGTTGATGGGGATTGCAACGAATTTGTAGATTTCTTTCAGCATGATAGCCATTTTTACTATATTAATCCTGCCAATCATGAGCATGGGAGATCTTTCTGTCTTCTGAGATCTTCTTCGCTTTCTTTCTTCAGAGACTTGAAGTTCTTGTAATACAGATATTTCATTTGCTTAGTTAGAGTCACGCCATGGTATTTTATATTATGAGAATTGTGAAGTGTGTTGTTTCCCTTATTGCTTTTTCAAACTGTTTATTATTTGAGTAGAGGAAGGCTACTGATTTGTTAGAATTAATTTTATATCCAGTCACTTTACTGGAGGTTTTGTTTTTTAATTTTTAAATTTTTTTTCGGTTTAGGAGTTACCAAATCCAGACAATGTTGCAGATGTCAACAAGTGCTTCTTGACAGGAGCCTGATATAACTGTCTTTGAGAGGTTCTGCCAGTGCCTGACAAAATCAAAAGTGAATGTTCACAGCCAACCAATGGACTGGGCACACGGTCCCCAATGGAGAAGCTAGAGAAAGGATCTAAGGAGCTGAGGGTTTTGCAGTCCCATAAGAAGAACAATATGTATCAACCATTACCCCCAGAACTCCCAGGGAATAAACCACCAACCAAGAGTGCACATGAAGGGACTCATGGCTATAGCTGCTTATGTAGCAGTGGATGGCCTTGCTGGACATCAATGAAAGGAGAGGCCCTAGGTCCTGTGTAGGCTCGATGCCCCAGTGTAGGGGAATGCCAGGTCAGGGAAGCAGAAGTGGGTGGGTTGGTGTGGGGGGTGGGGGAAGGAATAGGGGATTTTTGGATGGGAAACTAGAAAAGGACATAACATTTGAAATGTAAATAAAGAAAATATCTAATTAAAAAAGATGTTCATTCAAATAGCCAAATAATATGTCGTTCACATTATTATAGTAGTCATGAAGACATTTGAATTTACTATTCTTAAGTAAAGTTCAGCTCTCTGGAACGCTAAAGCAGTTTCATTAATTAATAACCGGATTACATTTTCTGTAAAATGAAGTAACCAGCTTTGCTTAAAGAAAAAAAAATTCAATCCTCACAATTAAAAGTTACAAATGACTCCTTTAAAACAATGCACATATAAATTAGCTGGAGCCTGATGATATTTTTAAAGTATACTCTGGTGGTTTGAATAAAGATGGCCCAGTAGGCTCATATATTTGAATGCTTACTGACCATGGATTGAGATTCTGGGATTCTTTCATAGGATGATATTAGGACGTATGGTCTTGTAAGGGGAAGTGTGTTACTGAGGTGTGGGTTGTGACAGTTTTCTTTCTTTCTTTTTTCTTTCTTTTTTTTTTTTTTTTTTTTTTTTCTCTTCTCTTCTCAGATATGATCCTCAGAAGAACCGCAGGTTGGGACCTCATCCTGGCCCAGGTGACAGGGCTGATCACTCACAACAGTCTATTCTTCTCAGACCTCAAGTAGAGACTACAATTCCATCTTCCTCCAGAATCCTCAAGCTGCTCCACTTCTCTTCCTGTCCCATGTATTCATCACGTAAGTGCATATTGTGGTGGCTTCTGCTGCAGGATGACCACACACTGGCTTGCTTCTGGGTGAGGGTTATGATGGCAAGATGGTGTCTTTGCTTATTCCATGCACATGAGGGCAGTTCTATGAGTACCATGGGGGTCTAGGGGTCTCTGTCTTTCTTGATTGCTGTGCTGTATTGTGGTAGGCAGGGCTCTGCAGGGCTTTCCTGGGTCAGAGGGCAGGTCCATGGACAGCATTCCCAGCTATCATCATGTGGCTGAACACAGGTCTTTGTCTTCCTCCTTTTATGTTGCTATGTTGCATGGATTTGATTTGATTTGACTTTTTTAATTTTAAGTATCCTAAGCATAAAACAGCTTTGGCTGCCAAGCCAGACATTAACCTAGGACAATCAAAGGACTACCATCTTTCTCTGACGCTGATTGAAAGAACAAAGCCGTCCACTAATTTTTAATTAGTCATATCTGATCTGGATTTTATATTTTAATTCTAAGAAATTCAATCAGAAAAATCCCTACTAGAGTTATTTTAAAGACAATAGGGTCTATCAAAACATTTCTATCATGATGTTTTAAATTAAGCTGAAAATTAATATTTATCTTTGAAAGAAAGAATTTGAAGTTCAAAAAAAATTTTTTTTAAATTTCTCATTGTTTTCTTTTCTTTGTTTGTTTCTTTGTTTATGCCATACTATTTCATGATGGTCATTACCTGAATTCTGAATAATAATAAAAAAAAACAAATAAAGAAGAAAAATTTAAAAGTTTAAATAGTAAAATTAAAATAGTATCCACTCCCAGAAAATCCTGTGGCACAAAAGATTGTTGTCAGGGTATTGGAAAAGAAAATGTGATAAAAAAGTATCATGTAATTAAATATGGATCTTTATTTGCCACAGGTTAGAAACCTCTTTTTAGAGGTGGAAGCATAGAAGTTTTGACACTTGATGGTACTCTGATTTTTCTCCATTTCCACTATTCTTTCAAATGCACCAAAACTAATAAATTTACGATAAAAGTCTAGGCTTTTGAGAACATTTAGAATTTTGTTTTGTTAATTTTCAATAAGTATTGTAATGGATGAATGAAAAGAAATGTTTTCATGAATACTGAGATTGAGGTGTGATATGTAAAATTTCATTGATTTGTTCAAGTTGAACATGACGTATAGGCCTTGGTCTTATGATATTAGTCTTCACTGAATTTTGCTCAAGGGAAAAGTTCAGATTGAAATTTGAAGATATCTTAGAAAACATAAAACAATTATATCTATTTGTACATATTGATTATATGGTGAAAGAATGATGATTTCAATACATTTCTAAGATTAATTTTATTTGTTTCTCTCTGGCTTTTCTCATAGCTCTAAGCAAACTGAAAATTACACTTTTGTACAGTTTTGCATTTATTGGCTTGCACTGAGGAAGACTTTAGCCTGTAGTGATTCTCTAAATTCCTCTCACTGTTGGATGCATGAAAACAAATGGAGGCTTACAATGGCACACAGGCTGCCCTGAGGCATTGCTTTCTGTAAAGCCATGGAGGGAGGGAGGAGTGACAAGTGAAGCAGTATTTAAGGGTGAAGAGTACACATTGAAGCCAAGAAATGACCAACATATCTCAATAGCAATGAGTGTATTAATTACGAATGAAAACAATGTAAACTAATGACCTGATATTAATCGATCACTATGGTTTTGTTGTTATTGTTGTTGTTTATTTTGGTGCAGAGGGAGGTAAACAAGTATGCATTGTAGGTCAAATGTCTGTGTTTTATTAATCATTAGACAAATAGAAAATTGGTGGTTGTGAAATTCATCCTAGTAAACCCCCCTGTTGAAATCTGCTTCTGTATGTGTAAAACTTGCCAGACAGACTTTTTTTTTTAACTTTTGCTTTTATTAGATATTTTCTTTATTTACATTTCAAATGCTATCCTGAAATATAGGGAGGTACCCTCTACCCTACCCTCACCCTACTCCCCTCCCCACCCACTCCCACTTCTTGGCCCTGGCATTCCCCTGTATTGGGGCATATGAAGATTGCAATACCAAGGGGCGTCTCCTCCCAATGATGGCTGACTAGGCCATCTTCTGCTACATATGCATCTAGAGACACGAGCTCTGAGGGTACTGATTAGTTCATATTGTTGTTCCACCTATAGGGTTGCAGACCCCTTTAGCTCCTTGTGTACTTTCTCTAACTCCTCCATTGGGGGGCCCTGTGTTCCATCCTATAGATGACTGTGAGTATATACTTCTGTATTTGCCAGGCACGACTTGTTTTAATGTATGTGGCTTACTCCATATTTACTATATGTAACCTTCCATATATGTGTGTATGTATGTGTGTGTTAAGAAATCACATATATGTGTGTGAACACGATGTTCAAAAATAAAAAGTTTATTAAACTTTACCGTAGGATATGCTGCTGAGTATAAAATGGAGGTATATTTCTATGAAAAGTACATTAAGAGAGATTTTTACAAGGTTGTCAAATTTCAGAGTATACATAATTACTTGGAAATAATGCTGGGGTAATGGTTGAGACTCCAAATTCCTGAGAAAAGTCTCATTATGTTCATAATAAAATATATTATGATGTGAAATTTTAGATATTACTGATTAAAACTTCTAGCATAAATTTCCAGAAAAAAAATCACTGGTTTTATGGATAAGTGAGATATATATTAAAAGCCACAATTTCCTCTTTTTATTTTGTTTTTCCTTTTTTTATTAATTTACATTCCACAAATTGACCCCTTTCCGGATGCCCCTCCCATAGTATCTCTGAGAGGGTGCTTCTGTACCCACCCACCACTCAACTCATTTCCTCCAGCATCCCTCTTATCTGATTATCACAGGATTTAGGAGTTCCTCTCCCACTGAAGCCAGACAAGACAGTCAGTCCTCTGCTACACATATGCCTGGTGGCTATCAACCAGCCCTTGTATGCTCCTTGGTTTTTTACTTAGTCGTTAGTAACTCTTAGGGGTCTGTATTAGTTGACACTGATGTTGTTCCTGTGAGATTGCAATCCCATTCAGCTCCTTCTGTTCTTCCCGAAAGTCTTCCATGGTGTTTCTGGACCTCAAACTTATGGTTGGCTGTGAGTATCTGCATTTGACTCCATCAGCTGTTGGCCGAGCTGCAGAAGACAGCCATCCCTGGGTCTTGGTTTCAAGTATAATATGACATTAGTAATAGTGTCAGGGTTTGGTGTGTACACATGGGATGGATTCCAAGTTGCGTTGGCCTTTCTTTCAGTCTCTATTCCATTTTTGCCCCTTCATTTCCTTTAGACTAGAACAATTCCAGATGAAAAATTTTAAAGACTGATGGGTGATCCCCTGCCTCAACTAGGGGGACATGGCTGTCTACTGGAGGTGGTCTTTTCAGCTTTCATTTCCCCACTCTTTGGCATATAGTTTAATGTCATCACCATTGAGTTCTGGTAGCCTGACACACCTCTGCATATTTCCATTCATGATCCTGTGCCCTCTTTTTCCTGCCCTTTCTTGTTTTCCTACCCAAGTTCCTCCTTCCCTTGACCTCCCATGATAATTTTGTTCCTCATTCTAAGTGGGTTTGAGTTATTCACACTTGGGCCTTCCTTCTTGTTAAGTTTTCTACAGTTTATGTGTTATATCATGGGTTTTCTGAACGTTTTGGCTAATATTCATTTATCAGGGAGTACATACCATGCATGTCCTTTTGCATCTGGGTTATGTTATGCAACATGATACTTTCTAGTTTCATCCAATTACCTGCAAAATTCATGATTGTGTAAATGAGCCACATTTTCTGTATCCATCCTTCAGTTGAGGGACATCTAGGTTATTTCTGGCTTTTGTCTATTAGAAGTAAGGATGGTGTGAACATACTAGAACGTGTATCTTTGTTGTATGATAATCCACTACTTCTTAAAAGCTGAACTGCCGAATAAAAGATATTATGTGAACCTTTAAAAGTGAGTTAGGCAGTGAAGACAAGATATTGAGATATAATTCAGTAAGAAAAGTAACAGATAAAATTTTAAATGTAAGAACTTGGAGAGGATAGCCTTAGATAAACTCCCTCAAGAAGAAAACTATGCTGGGGCTTGAGACAGGCAGGACAAGTTTTGTTTAGCCAGGATCAGAATGAATATTCATGTATGATAATGGCTTTCACTCTTCCTAGAGATGTGACCCTTTAGTTTAATTCCTCATGTTCTGGTGACCCACAAATTTAAAATTATTTTATTTGCTCCTTCATAGCTGGAAATTTCCTACTGCTATGAATTGTAATCCTAGATTTTTTTGGAGATAGAGGTTTATGAAAGGGTCTACAACCTAGAAGTTAACAACCACTAATGTGTTGCGTCTGTTGAAAAGCAAATGTATCTACTCACTTTAGAAAGACAATGTCAGTATATGATTCATGAACAGATTCAAGTATACCTGTATAAGCTACATGTGAAACCATCATCACAATATCATGGGTTAATATGATGCCAGATTTTTTAATGTTATTTTGAAAAGCAGATGTTTTACATAGAGTAATCTACCAAATAAGACAAATAAAAGTTATGGACACTGCTAAAGGAATCCACAGCATAACCACTCCAAGAATATGATTTTTGTGGAGAAATCACTACATAAAACATAACCACCGTGGACTTAGCCTAGATCTATATAAAGCTAATATTGAGAAAAAAATGAAATATTGCCATTTTACATATTTTCAATTAACACAAGGAGGAAATATTTTTGGAAAAATTAAGGGAGCATTTTATGTTCTGTAGTGAATTCATTAGAAGTTATTTTTATTTGATGCTATTATATCAGCCAGTGAAGAAAATATTCAGATGATGAAGCAGATTGAGTGAAGCAGACATTAGCATATGGTGAAAACCCTTGAGTTCAATTCATTCCTCTTGTTATCTGTTGGAAGAAACAGGGAAGTGGCACAGAGTTTTGGTAGTCATAGCAACTGAGATTCTTTACTATTTTAAGGGAGAGGTATCAAAACATAATTTGAGAATAATTTGAGTGACTTATTGAGCAACATTCACTAAATTTTCCTAGAAAACCTAAATGCAAATATAGGTACTGTGAAATATGGTTTGTATAAGCTTCCTAGATGGAGACCACACTGTCTATAGATTTTATTTTAAATAGATATAAATATTATAAAGATAATACATTTACAATCTATTAGAACACAGAGACTATTACTTCTATATCATGTGAAATAAATGCTATTCAATATTTATTGTCTCTCACAAACAACACAGTTCTTTTCTTGCTAAAGTGGGTCCAAAGAGTATATTGTAAATGCCACATCCTAGATTTGTTAAACATAAACATTTTACTTGTTGACTTCTGCATTATGTTTCTCTTTGCTTGAAGAAAGCCCATGTTGCCTAAACAAAAGGCAGCCAGCCTATGAGAGTTGTGAGAAAATATTTTAATACACTTCATATATGATTAGAAAAAAACAACGTTAGCTATGTAATCAAACATATAAAGATAGAACACACACATGGACTTACTATTTTAAGGTTTAAATGTAGCACACAATAATTGTACATATTCAATTGTATGCAAGAAAACAACATACATGTATAGGATAGTAATCAATATTTTTTACTAGGTTAAGATCTTATAAATCAGTAAGTTACTAATCTCTCTTATATATATGTTACTACTCAAACTGAAATTACTCACAGTCATGAATAAATATGGGTAACTTGTCTTTGAACTTTTTCATTTTTATTATATAAGTAACCACTCAAGGTTCAATTAACTGTTAGTCAATTAGAACATATAAAAATAATGCATAAAAGGTGGATGTAAGTGAAGGTATTCTTTGAATATCAGATCATACTTTAAATATAAGTAGTTAAATGGAAATGTGCATCTAGAATGTAATCTAGAGTGCATCAGAAATAAAACTCTAATTGATTAAACATTCCATAATGGACTTTGAGAAGTACTAAAGGATTTTAATCACTAACAGACCTGCATATTAGCGTGTTAAAGAGATTCAGTAGTTACAAGAATGATATCAGGTCTGGTCCAGTTAAGTAAAATTAACTAAAACCTTCTTGAAAATTACTACACAATCTCTCAGCTCCTCTCTAGCACTATGTCTGCTTGTGAGTCACCATGCTGAAAATTGACTAAACCTCTGAACTGTAAGCCAGCATCAATTAAATACTTCCTTTATAAGAGTTTCCATGGTAATGATGTTTCTTCATAGCAATATAAAACCCTAGCTAAGGCAGAGGTTGGTATCAGGGACTGGAGTATTGCTGTGCTGGTCCCCACCCCTTTGGTTGTTCTTTCTTGTTCTTTGTTCTTGAGACAGCAGAGGGGGAAGGGCATAAGCGGGGGTAAGACCTTGTCTCAGGAGATATTTGGGTTGTATGATAAACCATTTTTCCATCTTAAGTCTAACCCCCTTAGCTGTGGTAGCTAACTTGTTTGTCTGATTTCCTCTTAGGCAGAAACTGTTTACAGTAAAATAGCAGGGAATAAGTAAAAGATTTATTGCTGGTGCTCTTTTCTCTGGTGAATCATCCAGAAACCTCTCTGAATAAACTGGTTAACTGTTTGTGAACCAGGGAGGAATAAAAGAAAAGAATTAAGATTCTGTATACAGGTTAGTCGAGGCTGCTGGTCTTCCTATTGGGTCTGCCTCCTCCTCAGTTTCTTCCAGCGTTTCCCTAATTCAACCAAATGGGTCTCTAACTTCGGTCCAGTGGTTGGTTATATCTGCATCTTCTCAGTCAGCTGCTCATGGGGTCTCTCAGAGGGCAGCAGATTCAACTACCCTGGACACCCTAACCCCCCAGAGATGTTTTACACACTGAACTAGCAACCAGAAAGCATACACTAGACAATCCAAGGTCCTTGACATATATACCCCAGAGGACTGTCTGGTGTGGCCTCACTGAGAGAAGATGCACCTAACCCTTGAGAGACTTGATGTTTTTGGGAGTGGGAAGACCTGGCAGGGTATTAGGGTGAGTGGGAAGGGACTTCCCCTCGGAGAATGGGGAGAAGGAATGAGAGGAGAAAGCATCTGAAGGCAGAACAGGAGGGGGATAATTATTAGACTGTAAAAAGAGAGTAATAATAATAATAATAATAATAATAATAATAATAATAATAATAAACAAGAAAAAATGCTGTATATAGGCAAATATGCACAGACACATACATTCAAACATTCATAAACTGACACTGTCTGGGCCCAACCATCTATAAAAATCAACTCTACAACTGTTCATGTATGTGTACACTTATACATTTATACCTACATACAAACATATAGACAAATAGACATACACATTTGGATGGATGGATGGATGGATGGATGGATGGATGGATGGATGGACAGATGGATGGATGGTTGGGCCAAAGCTTCCCAAGACGAATCATGGGAGTTACAGAAAGATGTTGAAAGCAGTGCTTCATTATAAAACACTAATTAAAAGTGCAAAGCAACACTTTTTTACATGGCCTTACCTTATCAGAGTGCACACCTTTGACTTTATCTTTGGATCCAAATGTTTTTCAATGGACACAAAATTGCCCCAAGTCTATTACTCTTTTTAGTCTAATAATGAAAGCTCATTAAATTTCACATTATGCAGCCTTTACTTGCTATTCTGAGGAGTGTGCACATTCTGTTCCTGATTCAAACTTTATTGCATCTTTCTAGCAACTAAGACCATCTTTAAATTTTTTCTTTCTAAAGTTATTTGAATCAAATCAGTAATTCTATAGAATTGTTATTTACTTTTCTATATAGCATCACCGCAAGATAGTACTTCTTTTTAGGTCTGCAGACATCTGCTCAAAAAGATGGGTTAATACTTAGTGATAGTTTAATGATAACAGGATAAGCATATTAATAGCAGGATTCTTTCCTAAAATGGATTTCTCCTGGGCCTTGCCTACCAGAGCCATCATTGATTTTAAGCAAGATGGACCATCTCAAGAAATTCACCTGCTAGATTTTAGCTTTCCCTATGATGTTCTTGACACACTGTGACAGCCCAGCATAAACTTCTGTTTGGGAAAATATGGAAGTCTTTGGAAATTTGAACTACAAAATTAGCTGAATGCTTTAAGTGGGTCTTAATGGGACATACTCTTAGGAACATGATGATGCTGATTGTGCTTTGAACTATGTAGGCCTGGATCAAGAGATTTTAGAAAAGAAGGAGGAGGAAGAGGAAAAGGAAGAGCAAGAAGAGGAGGAGAATTTGTCTCCTAGAGACCAGACTTGTGATATTTTGGTAAGGGATGTGGCTTTGTTCTCTCCTTGTCCAGAGAATCTTCCTGAAGCTACTTTGAAGAGTTATGGATTAAATGCTTTGGCATAGGAGATTTGAAAACATACTAGTGTTAACTGTATCATGTGGTTCTCTGTGGTCATTCTCATACAGATTTATATTGAAAAGGAGCAAACTGAGCAAGGAAAAATATAAAATGTACAGTTTGAGGAAATAGTAGCACCAGGAAAAAGTTAAAAGAAAAACCTAATTGTAAATGGAATAAATGGAGTTGTGACCTCAGGGCAAGAACAACTGAGCTAAACATTGAATTTGTGAAAAAAATAAAGGTAAAAGCTAGGTGTGGTGGTGTATGTCTTTATCCCATAGGCTGGCCTATCTCTGACTTCAAGGCCAGCCTGGTCCACATACCAAAGTTCCAGGGAAGCTAAGATTAAACAATAAAGGAAACTACTGAAAGTAGAAAGCTGATGCAGATATAATTGATAAAAGACCATGTTCTAGGCTCAGTAAGGAGTAGAACTTGGCAGCTTTAGCCACATAGTTTGGTTTGGTTTGGTTTTAGAATCAAGATATGAGAAGGACTTATGGATCCTCTCTTAACAATGAAGAAAATCTATTGAGGCCAAGCATGTCCAGATATATTTCAAAGAAAACATATGGAGGGACTCATGTCTCCAGCTACATATGTAGCAGAGTATGGGCTTGTTGGTCATCAATGGAAGGAGAAGCCCTTGGTTCTGTGAAGGCTCTGTGACCAAATGTAGGGAAATGCCAGGGTAATGAAGCAGGAGTGGGTGGGATGGAGAGCAAAGGGAGGGGAGAGTGTAGCGGGGGTCTGCGGAAGGAAAGCCAGAAAAAGAGATGATATTTGAAATGTAAATAAACAAAATAATAAAAATGAAGGTATCAATATGTATATGACAGAAGAAAATGTGTATTTATATTCTTGAAAAAACAAACAAACAAACAAACAAACAAACAAACAAACATAAAACCAATGCCCCTTGGGATAATAGATACTGGTTTGTACTCAGAGCAGTTTATAAAAGTGTGAAGAGAATGTTTAGTAAGGTGCCGTTGACCTATGGAATAGCATCAGAGTTTTCCATAGCAGTTACTAAGACAGCTTCAGAAAATGTGTATTGTGATGGTTCAAATAGTCTGAGCACGTAATAATGAAACTATAAATGTTAACAGCAAAGAAAAACCAGATTCAGTATCTAACTGTGTAATTATTAGTGTAGAAATATGACTCGTATTTTCATGAAAGTTGTATTAAAATTTTTTTCTGAGCCAATGAGAATTTTTTCTCACACCTCCAAAAATGCACCATAGAATTTGAGTACCATCATATCCCTATAAACTTATTATGTAAATACATATTACACTACATAAAATAAAAATATGATGATATGTTTTAATATGATATTTTGTTTTAATATTTTATTATGACATATCTTATTATATATAACAATAACTTATTGAATTCGATAATGTATATTTTATGTTTGTGGTTCACATAAGGGTAATTACCAGTGTGAGAATAGATGTACAAATAATTATAAAAGAAACATAGTTCATAGATTCTCATTTTAATCTACTTTATATTCACTGTAGTTATATGAACAATATTCTAAAACTGAGCGTACCTTCCTTATATGCAAATAAATTTACCATATTATTTTGAAGCTTAGAAAAATTGTTTAAAAGATTTTTAGCACTGTAAACTCTTTTGCAATAAGATGATCAGGATATAGTTTGATTGACTATGTGGATCAACAATTAACAAAAATATAATTGTTATTGTGTTATTTGGTAGGTTTTTATGCCTTACATTTAGTTTGTTTTCACAAATAAAAGATGACTTATATTACAACAAAATGTTAGGCGACCTTTTGACAGATTTTGATAACATTTCAAGCTGGCTAATGCTGTCTGCTCATGCCAGTGTTTAATTCCATATGCCTCGCCACATGGTCAATTTGTGAGAGGACACAGACAATTTCAGACAGGGTCAGAGTAGTATAAGATGAATAATTGCACTCATGACACTCAGTAGTGACACCCAAAATACATGCTATACTTTTCTCACACTGGGAAAAAATTAATTATGAATTTAGACTGTAAATTTGAAATGGATTAAAATAAAATAGTTTTTCTTGAGCAGAGGATTTAGCCTTGAAAATCCGGGCGCAATAGACTTGACTTCATTTTATGTGAACACAGACTTACTGCATAATCTCTAATGCTTCTCTTTAGAAACCAAAACAAACAGACAAAAATAGTCTAAAATGTGCCTTTTAAAGTCCCCATTCCTGCAAAGAAACAGGGATGTGCAAGCTGCTGTTACTGACATGACTATTCTGTTCAGCCAGTGTGTCAATAGTTTTATGTTTTATAACCTCTAAACAATGTGCTTCAATTATGTAACTGTTAAAACCTTGGCACTTTTAGTCTACTAGCTCATATGAAGATGAAGAATTCAATTTTTATTATGCAATGTTATAGAACTTTATTAGAAAGATTCCTTTTAATGACAGCATTGTAGAAAGCAAGGATTTCACATTATGTGACATTTGAATATGGTACTTTTTCTATAAATCTATTATAGAAGTTATGTAATATCTAGCATATTTTCAAACTATTTAAGGTTTATAAAGACTGCAAAAGCTATTTGGGATTATTAAATTATATAGTTTAGGACAATATATATTTTAATATTATTTATGCTATGTATGTGGATGTTTTATATGCATATATATCTTTCTATCTGTACACCAGAAGAGATCATCTATTTCCATGAGACTACAGCTATAGATGGTTGTGAGACACGTTGTGGGTGCTGGGAATTGATTTCAAGAGTTATGAAAGACGGGTTAGTGCTCCCAACTACAGAGCCATCTCCCTGGCTCTCAGTAATCCATTCTAATGCAATAAACAAAACATGTGAGCATATCCAATAATAAACAATACAATAGAAAACCAGGAAGATCTTTGTACTTGGTAAATGAAAACAGTGATAAAGAGTTCTGTTTGAACAGTGGCTCAGCAGTGAAGAGCATGGACTACAGTTCCAAAGGACTCTGGTTCAAATCCCAGCAACTGCTTGATGACTTACAGTTGTAAAAAAAAGAATTGTTTATATAAGTTCATGTGAAGAATTAAAATATTTGCATACTTGCAACCCAGAACTCATTTGAAATAAAAAAAAATACTGTTCATTATTAACTTGACTATTAATGTATTTGGTGATTTATAAGGATTTTTTAAAATGTCAATAGATTCTTCTTTCATATGATAAATCCTTACTGTAGCTTCTGCTTACTACCTTCCCTCCTGGCTTGACCCTCACATACGTAAAGCACAGGTACCTGAGAGACTGCAACCAAATACAAAAAAAAAAAAAAAAAAAAAAGATTAAGATAAGGAAATCCCAATTGGATAAAAAGGGTCCTAAAAGTAGACAAAAGAATCAGAGACATACTTTCTCCCACTGTTTCAAGTCCCACAAAGCACCAAGCTAACTGCCACAATATGTACACAGAGGACCTAGTGAAGACCATGCTGGTCATAGCCTTGCTGCTTCAATCTCTGTCATCCCATATGAACTCTTCCTAGTTGAGTCAGTGGGCCTTGATCTCCTGTGTCTTCCTTCCTCTGAGTCCTATACCCTTTCTGCCCTCTATTCTATGGGATACCCAGAGTTCAGAGAGTTCCCGGAGAGGGACCCAATCTGATAGAGACCTCCAATTTAGACTATTTCTTTATGTAATGCCTTCCTTTCTGTCGATCTTTGCATTCATTCTCATCTCCTGCTGGCAGGAAAGTTCTTTTATATAACAACAGAACAAAGCACAAATCTATGAGTATAACAGAATAACATTAAAAATCATCTCACTATTATTTTTGCACCAATTATATTTGTCTCTACTCTAGGTCTCTGGTTCCTGGCCCTCTGAAAAGTATAAGACATGGGTTTACATTTTTTAGAAGAGGGCACAAGTTAAATCAGATAGTGATGGGCCACTCCCACCATCGCACCAACATATCTTGCAGAAAAGATTAATTGTTGATTAAAGGTGTATGACGGGGTAGAGTCCACTTTTCTCTTTCTGTAACCTATAGAGATTCTTCCTACAACAAAGAGACTAGATTGCGTGGGTGAAGTTCCCATGAAAGCACTAGATCAACCTCTCCATACACAGTGATCGGTGTGGTTGTTATCCTCAGCAATGCGGCCATGCTGTCACTTTGTATAGAACACCCCTCTATCCTAACACTAGCTTGTATTGTTTGGATTTTCATATGATTCCCTTGGAACATCTCAACTGAGCACAACTCAGTCCTGGTACTGGAGTCTTTGCCTAGCTACAAGCAATAGTCACTTGAGATTCCATGTCTCTTATTACTAGAAGTCCTCACTTATATAAACCTCATAGATTCCAGGAAGATTCCCCTGTACTAGATCTCCATGCCACAGCCCAAAGGACTCCAAATTCCAGCAGTCCCTCAGCATACATTCTTTCTTCATCCCAGTTCTCCCATTTTTATACCTGGTCCCTACTACTCCAATCCCCACCTACTGTGAGTCTACCTGCAAAATCTATTCCATTTCCCTTTAATAGGGAGAACCCCTAGCCCCAGGATCCTTACTTTTTGCCTAACCTATCTATGTCCATAAATTATAGTAGTATCATTTCAGTGTTGTATATTCCCTTATTTGTGAATATGTACCATATTTATCTTTCTGGGTCTGGGTCACCTTACCCAGTGTGATTGCTTTGTAGTCCTATATATTTGCCAGATATCTCATTTTTTAAAATAGCTGACTAGTATGTAAATGTAACACATTTTGTTTATCTGTTTATTTAAGAAACACCTAAGTTATGGGAGTGGATAGGTGGGGGATCAGGGCGGGGGGAGGGTATAGAGAACTTTCAGGATAGCATTTGAAATGTAAATAAAGAAAATATCTAATTATAAAAAAAGAAAATGTCAAAAAACAAAAAACAAAAACAAACAAACAAACAACAATAACAACAACCACCACCTAGGTTGTTTCCAGTTTCTGGCGACTATGAATAAAACTGGTATGAACATAGTTTGGCAAGTGTCCTTGGCTATGGTAGAGTGCTTTGGTATATTCCAAGGAATGGAGTAGCTAGGGCTTGAGGTAGATTGACAATTTTCTGAGAAACAGCCATATTGATTCACAAAATGACTGTACAAATTTGCATATCAACAAACAATGCCACAGCTTCCTCCTTGTTCCACATCCTCACCAACATTATCTGTTCCTTGTGGTTTTGATCTTAGCCATTTTGACTGGTATAAGTTAGAATCTGAGGATCTTTTTGATTTGCATTTACCTGAGGGCTACTGACATTGAATATTTATTCAAGTGCCTCTCAGCCATTGAGATGACTCTGTCGAGAATTTTGTTTAGCTTCATCTCAGTATTTTCTCCTGTGAGTATGTTGTTGTCCCTTCTAAGTAGGTCTGAAGCATCCACACTTTGGTCTTCCTTCTTCTTGAGATACATGTGGTCTGTGAATTGTATCTCAGATATTCTGAGCTTTGGGACTAATATCCACTTGTCAGTGAAAGCATACCATGTGTGTTCTTTGGTGACTGAGTTACCTCACTAAGGAAGATATTACCTATTTCCATTCTTCTGCCTAAGAATTTCATGAAGTCATTGTTTTTAAAAGGTAAGTAGTACTCGATTGTGTAAAGGTACCATATTTTCTGTATCCATTCCTCTATTGAAAGACATCTGGGTTCTTTCCAGCTTCTGATTATTATAATAAATAAGACTGCTATGAACATGTTGAAGCATGTGTCTTTATTACATGTTGGAGCATATTTTGAGTATAAGCCCAGGAGTGGTGTACCTGGGTCCTCAGGTAGTGCTATGTTCAATTTTCTGAGGAACCGCCAGACTGATTTCCAGAGTGGTGCTTGCAATCCCACCAACAATGAAGGAGTGTTCCTCTTGCTCCACATCCTTGCCAGCATCTGATGTCACCTGAGTTTTTGATCTTAGCCATTCTGACTTCTGTGAGGTGGAATCTCAGGGTCATTTTCATTTGCATTTCCCTGATGACTGAGGATGTTGAACATTTCTTTAGGTGCTTCTTGGCCATTTGGTATTCCTCAATTGAGAATTCTTTGTTTAGCTTTGTACCCCGTTTTAAAAATAGGGTTATTTGATTCTCTGGAGTCTAACTTCTTATTTCTTTGTATATATTGGATATTAGCCCTCTATCATATGTAGGATTGGTAAAGATCTTTTCCTAATCTGCTGGTTGCCATTTCGTCCTATTGACAGTGCCTTTGCCTTACAGAAGCTTTGCAGTTTTATGAGGTCCCATTTGTCATTTCTTGATCTTAGAGCATAAAGCATTGATATTCTGTTAATGAAATTTTGCCCTGTGCCTGTGTGGTCAAGGCTATTCCACAATTTGTCTTCTATTACTTTTAGTATATCTAGTTTTATGTGGTGTCCTTGATCTACATGGACTTGGGATTTGTACAAGGAGAAAATAATGGATCAATTTCCATTTTTCTACATGCTGGCTACCAATTGAACCAGCACCATTTGTTTAAAATGCTGTTTTTTGTTTTTGTTTTGTTTTTATTTTTGTTTTTGTTTTTGTTTTACCCACTGAATGGTTTTAGCTCCATTGTCAATGACCAAGTGACCATACATGTGGATTCATTTCTGTGTCTTCAATTCTATTCCATTGATCTATCTGCCTGTCACTGTACAAATACTCTGCAGTTTTTAACATGAGTTCAGTGATGGTGATTCATTCAGCCAGATGTTCTTTTATTGTTGAGAATAAAAGAGACTTCGCTATTGTGGTTTTTTTTTTGTTTGTTTGTTTTGTTTTGTTTTGTTTTGTTTTTTGATTGTGTTATTCCACATGAATTTGAAAATTGTTTTTTCTAACTCCATGAAGAATTGTGTTGCAATTTTGATGGGGTTTGCATTAAATCTGTTGATTGCTTTCAACATGATGTCCATTTTTACTATATTAAACCTGCCAATCATAAGAATCTTTCAAACTTCTGAAATCTTCTTCAATATCTCTCTTGAGCGACTTGAAGTTCTTGTCATATAGAACTTTCACTTACTTAATTAAAGTCACTCCAAGGTATTTTATATTATTTGTGACTATTGTATATGGTATTATTTTCCTAATTTTTTTCTCAGCCACTTTATCCTTTGAGGATAGGAAAGCTACTGATTTGATTGAGTTAATTTTATATCCATCTACTTTGTTGAAGTTGTTTATCATGTTTACAAGTTCTTTGGTGAATTTTTGGTTCACTTAAGTATACTGTATCATATGGAAATAGGGATATTTTGACTTTTTCCTTTCCAATTTGTAACCCTTTAAACTTGTTTTGTTGTCCAGTTGCTGTGGCTATGACATACAGTACTATATTTAATAGGTAGAGTGAGAGTGGGCAGCCTAGTCTAGTCCCAGATTTAATTGAGTTTGCTTCAATTTATATATATATATATATATATATATATATATATATATATATATATATATATAATATGTATGTGTAATATATATGTAAATTAGCCCTGTTTGAGATGTAGATTTGGTGAAAAAAACTTTTTTTCATTCTGAAGCTTCCTTTTTGTCTTGCTGATTTTTTTTTTTCTTACAGAAGTATTTCAGTTTCAGGAAATGATGCTATTAATTTTTTTATTTATTGCGCTTATAGTATTGGCGTTCTTTTCAGGAAGTTGTCTCCTGTGCCAATGTGTTCAAGGGTATTTCTTACTTTCCCTTCTATCAATTTATGTGTATTTGGATTTATATTGAGGTCTTTGATACAGTTGCATCTGAGTTGTGTGCAGTACAATAGGTATGAATGTATTTGCATTCTTCTATATGTTGACATAGAATTATACTACTACCATTTGTAGATGCTTTTATAAAGAAATATTAGAATATTAGAATAAACCAGAATTCAGTACTCTAGAAGCATAGTTGATATAATAATACAAGATATAAATATGTCATCATTGCTTTATTAATGTTAATTGTAAATGCATATTTTAGTACTATTCTTGAACACTAAAAAAACCAAAATGGAAATTAAAAAACAAAAATCCTGTACAGTAGAAAATCCTTCTGAAGCTATCACTATACTTCATTTCAAGCACCACTACAGAAATAAACAATTAAAACAGACAGGCTGATCAGTAGAATTGAACAGAGACAGAGATATAAATTCACAGAGATGTAAATTTACAAACCTATGGATATCTGAATTTTAAAATGAAGGCAAATTTATATAACAGAGTTGTGTTGCTTTGATCCCTCTTTTTGGACTTTAAGAGTTTTATTCATTTCTTTCCACTGTTTCTTTTTCTTGACCTTCTTAAGCATTATTATTTTATTTTCTACAGTTGTTTTTGTATTCCTGAAATTCTTGAATGCAAATATTTATTTCTCTAGTTGTTTGTTTATGCTTTTTTTTTGGATTTCTTTAGAGATGCATTCATTTCCTCTTTAAGTCCTTTTATTATCCCAATATAGTTGGTTTTAAGATCTTTATCTTATTTTTTTAGCTATGTTGGAATATTTATGTCCTGCTGTTATAGAATATATGGAATATATGGAATACATGGAATATATGGAATATATGGAATACATGGAATATATGGAATATATGGAATACATAGAATATATGGAATATATGATATGTGAAATATGTGGAATATGTGGAATATATGCAATAAGTGGAATATACATAATATATAGAATATATGAAATATATGAATATAGAGAATATATAGAATATATTGATATCCCTGTTTGCTATTGTTTGGTGAGGATTTTATTCCTTTGTTTTGTTTCATATCTGCATTTTTAGATAATGTGATGACATAATTGTGACTTTCCTATTTGGCTGGCTTGTTTAGCTGGTGTGTTCACCATGAATGTCTGCTGATGATGGAACCTGGGATGCAGTGATGAGTGCCAAGAGGAAGGACAGAGGAAGATGGTCCTTGGGATTTATAGGACACTTGAGGAAGGGAGAAGAAAGGCCACAAGTCCTAATCAGCTGCCTTGACAAGGAACAACCTTAAGGCTTGGGTCTAGGGGAACAGTAAGAAAAGGGAATGTCTGAAGGCAGAGTACCTGTTCTTCCTTGATTATGAAAGGCACACGATTTTCTAACAACTAATTAAAAGCCATATAAAGTCATAGTAATGCTTCATCATTTTTCTTTTAAATGTTAGGAAAAGTCTTACTTCATTAACTTTTAAAAATATGCAACTATGAAAAGTATATATAAATTGATTATTGCTTTTCTTTATATCATAAATCATTTAAAGTTATATGTATTACTTAATAGTTTTACATTATGTTTTAATATGTGATAGTTGTTATAAGACTTCCTATGTGTGAAGCTGAATCCAAAGGATGGACCCAATGACTGCAGCTGCCAGGGATCCATCCCACAATCAGCCACCAAACATAGACACTATAGCATATGCCAGCAAGATAGTGCTGAAAGGGCCAGGATATAGCTGTCTCGTGGGAGACTATACCAATGCCTGGCAAACATGGAGGTGGAAGCTCACAGTCAGCTATTAGATGGAACACAGGGTTCCCAAGGAAGAAGGAGCTAGAGAAGGAGCGGAAGGGGTCTTTAACCCTATAGGTGGAAGAATAACATGAACCAACTAGTACCCCCTGAGCTCATGTCTCTAGCTGCATATATAGAAGAGGATGGCCTAGTTGTCCATCATTGGGAAGAGAGGCCCCTTGGTCATGCAGACTTTATATGCCCCAGTACAGGGGAACGCCAGGGCCAAGATGTGGGAACAGGTGGGTAGGGGAGCAGGGCCGGGAGGGGGGAGGGTATAGGGAACTTTCTGGATAACACTTGAAATGTAAATGAAGAAATTATCTAATAAAAGTTGGAAAAAAAAGACTTCCTTAAAGCGAAGAAAAGTTTAAAATGCAGCTATACACTCATGGATTGAAAATAAATTTCTGATAAATTAAAGCATGCTAATTACTTAATGATAGAGTCTAATTATTTTGAGTTTCTTTAATATTTAAGCTGCTCAAACTCACCTCTTCCCACTGTAACCAATTTTGTTATAACAAACTTGACAGGGACATAGTTAGAAGACAGGAGAAAAATCCCTGAGGAAAACAAGATTCAATTTCATGCATGAGTATGTATCTTATAGCTAACTTACTGAAAAAAGAAAGGTCTTTCAACATACTTTATTGTTGAAAAAGCAGCAGGAGAAACTCAGAGAAAAGCAGAGAAGGCAAATGTCTGCCCCTTATTCATCTGTCTGTTTAGATGTATTTATTGATCCTTTGCCATGAACAGTGTTTGTGAATAGAATTCTAAATATTCAAGTCAAGTAAGCAAACTTGAACCTTCATTGCTTTTTAGTATTTTAACCACTTTTAAGTGCAATTCTCTCAAGAATGTTACAATATACTCTAGAACTCTGGTGTGCTCGGTAGGTAGACTCTTTCTGAATTTTTATACAATCTGAAAAACACAAGAAAATCAAGAAGAAGGAAGACCAGCATGTCGATACTCATTCCTCTTTAGAACAGGGAACAAAATACCCATGAAAGGAGTTATAGAAACAATGTTTTGAGCTAAGATGGAAGGATGGACCATCCAGAAACTACACCACCAGGGGATCCATACCATAATCAGTCACCAAACCCAGACACTATGCATTTGCCAGCAAGAGTTTGCTGAAGAGACCCTGATATAAATGTCTTGTATGAGACTATGCCAGTGCCTGGCAAATACAGAAGTGGATGCTCACAGTCATCTATATAACGGAACACAGGGCTTCCAATGGAGAAACTAGAGAAAGTACCCCAGGATCTGACAGAGTCTGCAACCCTATAAGAGGAACAACAATATGAACTAATCAGAACCCCCAGAGCTCGTTTCTCTAGCTGCATATGTAGCAAAAGATGGCCTAGTAGGCCAACATTGGGAAAAGAGGCCCCTTGGTCTTGCAAACTTTACATACCCCAATACAGGGGAATGCCAGGGCTAAGAAGTGGGAGTGGGTGGGTAGGAGAGAAGGGAAGTGGGAGGGTATAGGGAACTTTTGAGATAGTATTTGAAATGTAAAATAAAACATCTAATAACACACACACACACACACACACACACACACACACAAGATTTCATTGTTGTCCCTTTGTGGGGTTATCAGTCATAATAGAATTGCTACTAGCAGGGGGAGGAATTTTGGAGGAGAAACTAGGAAAGAGGATAACATTTGAAACCCAAATAAAGAAAATATCTAATAAAAACAACAAGAAAAAAAGAATTGTTACTGTCAATCATCATGTCATAAATTTCTTGTGATGAGAAGTCAATTTTTTATACTTATATATTTCACAATTACCCATAATATACTTGTTTGATGTTATATTGATACATTGTATTTAATATTTTTAGATGTTTGTGATATATTCTAAGTATGTAAAATTTATTGTCTAAGCTGTATAAATATAAGGATATATAAGATTTTATACAATAAAATAAATCATTACAAAAATGTGTTTTTTAATGTTAAGTCTCCATAGTGATATAAATTCAAACTTATTTTGCAATAATAATTTAAAATCTTCCATTTTGAAGACACTTTATATATTCTTATGAAACAGTTGGTTATATTGGCAATGGATTCAGAGACTAGAGGGAGTTTATTTTAATGAAATAATTAGCCTCGAACACTAACTAAAGACATGAGTTTTGTGCATATAATATTTTAAAGAAAGCTTACAACATATATTAGAACATGCAGGTGTTGTGCTATTCCCTAGAGAGGAAACAGTTATAAGCTAGCACATATCACAAGTCTTTTGTTTAGTATTATCACTGGTAGCATTCCCAAATGAACCTGAAGATGGAGCCTGTATTGCCCATTTTCAGGGTCTTAAGGAGAACTTCATGACCTCTAGTTCCCATCAATGAGTAAAAAGTTAAGTATTTGATTTGTCATGCCAGATTGTGTGAGAGGGAGCTAGTCACTTTAAACACAATCAAGTCAACCTTCTGTAAAATCAAACAAATCAGACTCAAGTTAAGTGAGTAAAACCATTGTACGATAATATATTGGTAATGGAAAATGTGAAATCTCACTGGATATCATATCTACTGCATTACACATGGCCATCAAAATAATTAGAACCTTTGCAATTGCATGATCAGTTCTTTTATGTAGGGAAATGTTACTGTTTCTGAGACGGCATTCTGTTCAATGACTTTACAATATTTGTTCCAGAGTTATTCAGTCTTTGCTTTGATTGTGTTCCATTGTTCAATGAATATTAATGGATACAATCCTTCAACAAATAGATGAAAAATATTTGAACATTAAGCAAATCAACAATGATTCTATGTGCCCACATTTTAACAACAAACATAACAATGCATAGCAAACGTCCTTATTTAATATTATCTTTTCTCTGTGAGCCCACCCTTATCATGTTTTGCCTTTTTTGGTTGCTGTAAAAAACTTTCATGCAGAAAACAATAACACATTTATAATAAAAGCCACATTGCTGAAATTTATGCAGTATATATTATTTAATATTTGTAGTTCTAGTATGGAAAAGTTACATCATAGTATTTCAATGTGATCTTCATTCAGAGAAAAATTTCTCATTCTCTATACAACCTTAAAATTCTTACCTGGAAGAAACTATATATCAAGAAATATATTCTTTTATAAGCCCATGTTTCTGTTTGTAGTAATTGCATGATTTCTGACATCTAAACAATTTATAGTTGATATATTCTGAAATAAGATATGGTTTAAAACAAACAGCCTAGTTGGCTAAAATATTCTATATTTCTAAATGTAAATACATTATGTAACAACACAATAATGATTCAATATTTTAGTTGGAAGATCTAATTTGTACACTAAATAAATTCTTTAATTAGTAAAACTACTCAAATTTGACATTGATTTCAAGACAACTACTTTTCAAAAGGATTGGAAGTTTTCAATAATTTTAAGAATCCTTTACTTAGCTACTACACTCCCACAAACAATATACAATTGATGAGATATACAGACGCATTATCCAATTTTATTTTATGTGCATTAACTACTTGTTTAAAACATTATTTTTTGGACATAGAACTATTGACATTATCAGCTTTCAGAGGGTGTGTGTGTGTGTGTGTGTGTGTGTGTGTGTGTGTGTACAAGCTCATATGCACAAATATAAAATATACTGTAATATATTTAATATTAAATTTTGTTTATAAATAATCACATATTGTAATCATACATGAACATGTGTTTTCACAAACCTCTGCAAATTTAGTTAATTGATACTAATTTTTCAAATCCTAAGTGATTAGCATTCTTAGAACTTGACTAACTTGTTTTCTACATTTTTGCTAACCTTAACCCAGATGACCTCTTCAATTACTGGTTTCTACTCACTACCCATCACTTTTGGTCGATCCTAAGAACAGCTAATCTAAGGACAAAAATGGAAACTTTCCCATCTCCATCCCTTAATTCTAGCCTTGCATTCCTGTCCTTCTATTTTTAAAACAACAGATAAATGTCTATATTTCTTCTTAGAAGTCACCCTTCCCATCATTTCTCCTGTTCTAAAAAGGTTCACTTTTTTGTTTGTTTGTTTGTTTGTTTGTTTGTTTGTTTGTTTGTTTTTTTTTCCAGGCAGGGTTACTCTGTGAAGCCTCATCTTTCCTGGAACTCACTCTGTAGACCAGACTGGACTTGAACTCTGAAATCTGTGTGCTGCTGCCTCCCAAGTCCTGGGATTAAAGGGATAAGCCACCACTGCCTGGCTATGTTAACTTGTTGATATCAGTCATTCTCTTACCTGTCTTCTCTTCCCCTTGACTTGGTCAGTAACATTCATAGGCAAATGCACAATGTGGGTTATATAATAAAAATGTGATTCACTCTGTAGTTAAGTATACATTTTCCAGACTCTTCTATTGTTTTTTGTTTTCTACATGATACTTGTTTTTGCAGTAGACACAATTGTTCTGAGATTTAATCCTGACTGCTATTTTTCAAATTTTATTTCATTGTTTATGCATATCCAATCTTAACAAATGGATCATTCAGTCTTGCTTCCAATGATTGTTCTTGTCCTTAACTTCTACACCAAGAAAAAGATTCCATGTTACTTCAAGTCAAAATTAACATCTATGCCTGAAGTGTCCCCAGAAAAATAGTACAGCCATCTTATATAGGACTTTCATGGAAAATGAGAAGGGGTAACATCACAAACATGGATAAAGTTCAGAGAAGAGTGTTTTCTGACAAGATCCAAACAAGTACATGCAGATAGGATGTGGTGAAGGAAGTAGAGGGAGGAGCATATTGAGTTTGAGCCCAGCCTGGTTATATAACTTTATTCATACAATCTATTTTACTATGTTATAACTTTATTCTAGATCTAGTAAGTATTTAATGGATAAAAAATCATATAATGTTTAGGAATACGAGGCTCCAGGCCCTGCACCTTGCCTGAGGAGCAGAGCAGAGTAGTCAGGTGAATAGGTCCAGAGAGACGGAGAACAGACCTTGCCTTTCACTGAGGACAGCACTCTGGTGAGGGAACGCTGAACCTCTACTGGGCATCACAGTGGGGTTGGCTCTGATGATCTGGATATTAGTGACCCCACCTGAAGGCACAAAAGCTGGAGAACTAAGCCTTCCTTGAGGGGTTTTGCCTGTGCACCAGCACTCACCCTAGTAGAGCACATTATGGAGAAAAAAGAAATGGATGAACAACTTTGCTACCTCCAGGCCCAGATTCAGGGCTTTGAATTGACATTCCCCTAACTCTCCAGCATCTATGAACTCTTAAGAGTACATGAAAGGGCTGGTCCTGCTGATACAAAGTTGCAGGCTTTTCATGACACAGGGCAACAATAGGAAAATGTAGAGGAGTCCCAGTGAGAATCTGATATTGATGGTAGTAGCCAGAGGCCTTGAACCAGATCAATGCCTTATTTCAGTGATCATTTGCAAATGAAGATCTGTGGGCAGAGGGATATCCAGTGGGACACACTGTGATAAACAGCTTCCCTGATAAGAGGTTTTCTATGCTTTGTTTTGGTTATTTATTTTCTGTTTGTTTGTTGTTTGTTTTGGGGGAAGGTGGAAAGGTAGAAGGCAGATATGAATGGATGGGGTGATGAATGGGACTGGGGTGTATGATTCATTCTTTGTAAAAATAATGAAGAATCAATAAAATTGGGTGGGGGGACCCAAAATGAATTCCATGTTCACTGAGACTGAATAACTTTGTTTTTATTTTTATTTTTCTTTATTCTTTAATCTTTTTTTTTATACACTCAGACTTTAACCCCTTCCTGGTCCACACTCTGACTGTTCCACATCCCATACTTCCTCTCCCTGTTTCCAAGAGGATGACCCCACCTCCCAAGTCCCACCCCACCAAACCTTCCAACTCCCTTAAACGTCTAGTCTCTTGAGGATTAGGTGTATCTTCTCTACTGAGTCCAGACCCAGTGGTCCTCTACTGTATATGTGTTGGGGATCTCATATAAGCTGGTGTATGCTGCCTGGTTTGTGGCTCAGTGTCTGAGAGATCTCGGGGTCCAGGTTAATTGAGACTGATGGTCTTCCTATAAGGTTACCCTCCTCCTCAGTTTCTTTCAGCTTTTCCCTAACTCAACCACAGGGGTGAGCAGCTCCTGTCCATTGGTTTCTTGTAAGAGTTAGTTGCTTGTTGGGCTGAAAGGACAGTCATGATAGGTCCCTTTTGTGAGGACACCATAGTTTCAGTAAGATTTCAATACTTGGGGCTTCCCCTTGAGCTGGATCCCAATTTGGGTCTCTTTAGTATTGTACCAGTAAGATCTCTTGGTGAGTAAATGTGTTTTTTTACCAAGTTTAGTGAGCTGTCTCCTAGGTCCCTGTAATAACAAAAAGGACAATAGTAAGTATCTGCATTACCCAAGTGAAAGCTTGCATGCTACAATGATGAATACTCCAGCAGGATAATCTGACTGGAACACTATTGGTACAAATGTTATTGGAGCAACCAACCACTTTCCAATGGAATTAAAGCCCCACTGAATAATCTATGCCCAGCACAATTTTCAGTACCCAGAAACTGTGGCTTAAAAATTCACATAGCCTAAGTGAGATCCTAGTTCCAATTGCTGCTAAAAGGATATAATATCAAGACAATTCCTAATGACTTATACATTTCTTAAACTTAAATTCAAAACCATTTTTGTTTGCATTTCATTGTGACTAACACACAGAACTACAACCAATCAATTTTGTATAGTACAAGAGATAACTAATTGCCTGGCACCCATATCTATATACCATTTGGAAGAATCAGAGATTACCCTGGAAATGGGAGCAACAGAGAAACTGTAAGAAGCAGAGAAAGTGAATGACCACTACAAAGCAGTGTTTTCTAGACACAACAAGGCACTTGCACACATAAACTCACAACAATAGTGACAACAGGCCCAAGACTGACACAAACATATGCTACATATAATCCCAACATGGGTATGTATGTTTGCCATGGATTTCTACAACCTCAGGATCTACTAGCAATAAGTGACAGCTATGATATGTGGAATCATTGTTCTTCAAGAATGTGGACATGATGTGGGAGACTGTCTATGCTAGAGTATGTGGTGCTAGAGTATGTACACATCAACTTCATTAAGTGAACTCAGTTACCTTAAAGAAACAGAGCACACAGAATTTGCTAGAAAAGTTGGTAGGACATAGGAGCTGTGCTGTAGAGAAACAAAACAGGATGTATTTGCTTAAAGCATGTTTTGTGCATCTATGAAATTCTAAAATAGTAGAAAAGGAGAACAATTCTGGGTCATCATTTTATATCTATTACATTCTTCATGCCTATTGTTCTTGTCCCTTTTCCATGACACAAAGGTTTCACTACCATTTTAACTTCCTTGCACAATTCTGACTGATTCACATAGGACATAGCTATATCTATATACCTGGAGCTTGGCATGAGATGAGTATCATAAATTTCACTGATGACTTTAGTATATCTTCTTGTCTTCTTAGTACAGAAGTTAGTAACATCTTTAAAATTCAAAAATCTTTAAAAACACATTACATTATTTTTCTCAACATCCTGGTCTGGTTTGAATTTTCAGCTCTAACTGTAACCAAGCCTAAAAATCGTTAGCAATGACTGTGACATGAACTTTTCACTATGTGGCCTTTAAATATCTTTCTTTTAATTAACTATTAATTTGTCTGTTTGATACATCACACATACTACTGCCCTTGCAATCTCTTCCTCCCCAAGTCCTTCCTCCAGTTCTGTCTCTTCTCTCTGAAAGGGTGGGACTCCTCTGGGAATCCTCTTACCCTGGCACATCAAGTCTATACCAGATTCAGCAAATGCTCTCCCACAAGTGTCTTTCATGAGAACAGGACTCATGGTTGATGGCAACTTCACACAAGTGATTTAGGCAGATCAGAGGCTCAGGAAGAATCCAAAGCACTTGCAGTGTCCAGAGAGGCCATGAAGACTGGGATGCTTGTCTGCTACCTATGGATCAGGGGTCCTCATTCCAACACATGCATGTTCTTTGGTAAATGGCTAAATTCGAAGAGCTCCCACAGGTCCAGATTTGTTGACTCAGTTTGTCTTCCTATGGAGTTCCCATCTACCTTTTGGCCTTCAACCCTTTCCCCAAATCTTCCATGAGTGTTCCCAAACTCTGCTAATGTTTTGATGTGGGTTTTTGTCCCTGTTTCCATCTACTGCTGGGTATAGTCTCCCAGAGGAAAGTTATAGTAGGCTCCTGTCTGGCAGCTTTTAAATTTCTTTCATCAAATTAATTGGTGCAGTATCTCCGAGTTTCATATTCCAGAAAGTTTTATTAAAAAGGAATGTAGATGAAATAGTTTCAAGCATCTAAGAGGAAGGACTTGAAATTCAATTCTGAACAGAGTTCTTGTTTTTATTTGACATTTCACCAGCATAGTTATTACTTGACATATTTCTCTAGAATTTTCTCCTCATTTATATACAGAATCACCAAACCCAAACTAAACAAACAAATAAAATAAACTGTTGCTTATATCACAATTTATGTTTTCTAACCACCCTTCCCAAATTCTTGCAAATTTTCCCACAAACTGGATACAAAGCCCAAAGACCACATGACAAAATTAAACCATACAAATTTTAACTGTTGCACTAGTTTTGTTTGTTATTTATTTTGCCATTGTAACCACAAAATTAGGCAGAGACCAATTGAAGAAAGATGAGTTTATTTTGGATCACAAATGTAGAAGATTCACCCCAACACTGTGGGTAAGACTGCATGGAAACTATGCTATCACCATGACAGACCAACAAACAATACTGTGGATGCCTTAGTTGGCTTTTGTTCCCACTTTCCAGTCCATATGAATCATGAGAGCCACATTATGTGTAAACCTTCTCCTGCTAATTGTTCTTTTCTGGAACCAAATACATATATATTTATATTCTAACCATGTTCAAATTTAATATAATTTGAGTCAAAGTGAAACTGAATCTTAACCTATACAGGAAAGCAATGGAACCCAGCTTCTTCTATTTACCCAAGACAAATAAGGAGAGTGAAGTCATGAAGTTTTATGATACACTGGCATGATATAGCAAGATTGAAGGCAACTTTAGGAGTTAGGGGAGAAGGCAGGACATTGCCTGAGCTCCTAGTAAAGAGGACATTGAAGTGGTGTGTTCTGGATGTATTAGACAAATGGTATCAGTAGAATTAAAAGCTTTTAAAATGGGATTTATTTTATTATCAACTGAACATTTTAAGACACTCGTGGCAAAGGGAACTATTAGGGGCAGTGACTCCAGGTTGAACCCTAGTAATGTTAGTCTCTTAATATAAGGACACAAGGATTGAGACTGTGTTTTTTGGAAGGAGGATATTGCAAAGATAATTTTACTCAGAAAAACAAATGGAGACTTCTATAAAACACCCATTTTGTCTTGTTAGTGGCCAAGATGAAAAGATGAAATACTTAACAATCTCTATATATGACACTTGAAACTTTTACTCATAGTTTTACTATACTATGCCTTGTTACATGGACAATGCTTCATCAAATATGTTGTATGTACAAAATCAAAACAAATAAAACGTAAGTATTTATTCCTCATTTCAGAAACCACATTATTTGAAGTCCAATTTAGATAAATTGCAAAATTACAGATCATTAAGATAGAAAATGGTGTCATTATTTTTGCCCTGACACTAATTAGGCAAAAGTAGATTTTTAATTATTTATTTATTTATTTATTTATCTATTTATTTATTTATTTATTTATTTATTTATTTATTTATGCAGGCAGTGTTATACCTGGGTACTGTAAATTCAACTTTAAAAATGAATTAGAATCTGATTCAATATGACAGTTGGTGGAAGAAAATAAAATAATGGTGACATCAAAAAAATGTTTTCACTCCCTTCCGTGGATAAAAAGCAAGAGGAAAACATTCACTTGTACCCAAAATAGAGCTTTAATGTGGAACTAAGCAATATGAGCTGACACAGAATGCCAGTCTCTACTTTTCATAAGAGAAGGAAAAAAAAAAAAAAAACTCTGACTTTTAATGCACTGGAAACACGAGGCATTTACTAATAATGTCGTCAATTGATGCTGTAATGTTTCTTGCACCTAACTTGTTTGAGAACTTTAAAAATAGCTAGAATTTTAATGTGTCAAGTGCTTTTTAATATTTCACTATTATTTTCTTAAATAACCTATTTTCAGTAAAGCAATTTTCATTTATTTGTATGGTAAACACAACTATCATTTTAATGAGTAATGAACAATAATTGGAAAGAAAACATTTAAATTCTAAACCATTGAATGTAACTATCCAAATTTAAGTATGTAACACAAAGCTCACTGGGACAGTGTAAGAAACAGGGGGGGGGGTGCTGAAACAGATGGGATCAGGGCAATAGGTATCTCCAAACAATGTAAATCAGAAGCTAAAGGAAGAAGCAAATATATGTCCATACTCGAATGTCAGGGTGACAACAGGAAAAATAGCATAAAGTTAAAGCATTATACAAACCAGTAAGTCCAGAATAAAACCTAGAAGCAAATAAGATGAAAACATTCCAGGATATTGCAATTAAAATGGTATAATATTCACATTATATCTAGGGGTTTTATGTGATACGTTTGTCTAATTAAGTATATGAGGCTGAAAACCCTGTAGAAGATAAACCGTTGGCTCCTGGAAAAGGGGATGAGAGACTCTTCAAATAATGCTGTTAAACTGTTGGCTTCTATTTGTTACAGTATTCTTATTTATAATCTTTTATATATGCAGATATTTGTAATTGAAGTTGGAGTCTTCTCTTATAGAATACATTGTGTCCATGATTCCCCCTCTCTTGACTCTTCCTAGCTCTGATGCATCTCCCTCTCCTCCACCACTGCTTTTCCCTGTTTAGAGAAGAGCAGGTCTCAAGGAGAGGCCAGCCAAACAGGAAAAAAACAAGAGACAACAAGATGAGGCAAATCCCTCATATCAACTCTGGACACACCAAATGAATGGGAGGAAAAGAATCTCAAAAGCAGGCCGAAGGTTCACAGATGCATCTGCTGGTACATAAGCATGCCCAGTGCTTGCTGCTTCAGATTCTGTTAGGCCAAGTGAGCAAGACCTATTTGATTCAGTGGGCAGCATTCTCCTGGTGTCCTCCATTCCATTGTCCTACAATATTTCCTCCCACTCTTCTATGAGGTACTCTACATCTCTTATCAGAGTGACCTGCTGATGCCCTCAAGTTTAGGGTTGAGCTAGTTTTGCTTCTGTCCTCAGGGGATTCAGACACTTTGTGCACCAGGCCCGAATAGCACCACAGAAGCTCAGGGGTTGGAGTGCCCACATGATCTTAGTGCCCTAGAGAAATTGCCTTCTACGGGGTGGTTATGACTGATACAGTTCTTTACTTTGGGATGTGCATAGAGGATGTTCAGGGCAAGCCTACATTCTTGACTGGTAGTGAGGTACTGGGAATGCTTCATTTGCATGAAGAGGAATTTCAGGTGATCAATGAACATATATATCTTCATTAATATTTATATTACACCTCTAGTGTTGGTCACCAGGCTATGCGTCTACCTCAAGGATGGCAGAGGTAGGGGCCATAATTGCCATGTTTTCTGGGACATGCAGACCCAGATCACGAAGAAAGACAATGCTATCCCTGTTGGACTCAGCGCAAAGTTGTTCATGGTTTGGACCCATCTTGATCTCTGTCTTGCTTTAGACTGGTTCCGCAGGCAAAATAATTTCCAGCTCCACAGTTTAGACTCCCTCTCTGCATAATATCTGGCTGTGAGTTTCTGCACTTACTATCTCATGCCATAGAAAACCTCTCTGATAAGGACTAGACAAGGCATTAATCTATGAGTACAGAAACAGATAATTAGGATTCACTTTTATTATTATTATTATTATTATTATTGTTGTTGTTGTTGTTGTTGTTGTTGTTGTTGTTTTGCTGGTTTTATTTGTTTCTACTGTAGGATTCTGGGCTATCCAAATTGTGTTTTTTTGCCATTTAGTCAATGAAGGACAATGAAGGTCACAGCTTGGACCCCCAACTTAAATGAAACATTATTTAGTCACCACCAAAAGAGTTATGATACCACTGAATATTTAGCCCAACATATTATTATATGTTCCATCAAGGACCTTTGAATAAGGTATACTTTATTGACATTTTTGACTACTTGGACACTTGAAGCAAATATTAATTTGAAATCCAAAGGTTATTATAAAGAGATGTTTCAGAACCTTTGCCCTGCATGTATTTCATTGTGCTACCTACATTATTACTAGCAGGTCTTTAACATCTTACCAAAATGCAGGGTAGAATAATTAAAATGTGAAATAACTAATAACTAACGAGAAAGTCAAACACACATACACAAACGTGCACACTGCACCACAAACACACACATTTCTTTTTGCCTTTTTTTTTTTTATTTGGATAGTCATCAGATTAACCTAACTCACTAGATAATGTCAGCTAACCTTTTTCTGTATTCACAATCTCGAGCATCTTGGAAATTCTAATAAGCACTCTGCACATTTTGTTATGGCATTTGGCATGCAATTCCAGGTCCTGTTTCCAGAAAGCATGTAATGCAGGAAAAATACAAAAGAGAAGTAGCAGAGTTAAAGCAATAAGAACATTCTCAGAATGTAAGAACTTGAAACTGTGTAAGTAATTTAAGCATTTCTGAAGGCACACTCATAGAGTGTATATTATTCTTTCTTTCAGAAATCTAGTTCAACTAAAATATCTCAAAGTAGTAACCATGCTAATATTATTTCATAGTGAAGCTTTAAATAAGCTATTCAGGATGCTATATAGCATAGAATCTAAAATTAATGACTGATTTATAATTAAGTGTATTTGGGAGAACTCCCTGTGCTTTTGTAGAACAGTCAGAAAGAATGGGAAGACAAGAAGTCTGAACAGGATGGGGAGAAGACTCCAGCATTGCTGCATCTTAATTGTAGTGACAACAAAAGACAGAATTTAAAGTGAGTCTCCAGAACACATGTTCCCCACCTCACTCCCTATCCTTGATCTCCTTTTTGTTATTTCATTTAAAATAAAAATCAGATTCAAACAGCAAAGCCAATATAACAAATTACTGGTGGAAATATTCCTAAGAATGCCATTATGGAATGAAATAATCTGGTTATATTGGGACCATTTTGATGAATGATTTTATTAATAGCAGCCTAAAAGAGATTTTTTTTTTCTGTGTCGGAAATTTTCTACTTATGTATACAGAGAAAATGACTCTTAGAACACACAAAGTGAGATTCACATTTTCCAAAGTAAGCATACAATTTTGGATGAAGACTACATTTGTTTAAATGTTAGTTGAAATGCCAACAAATGTTCCTCTGGAAAGAAAAGCTTTTAGGATGTAAAATATAACTACAAGAAACTATTTTTAAATACATATGAAAAGTGTACATTGAACAAAATCACTATAATTTTGATCTCTTCTACAGATGTTTTTATTTGCATGTAATATTTGATTTGTATGCATTTGCAGATTTAAGTTTGTTTAATAGAAACTTAGCAACATAAAGATTTGTTTATATTACACTGGGGAGGTAGCTTTACTTGATAAATTGCTTACATTGTAGCAGGAAGACACATCCTCATAATTCACATTCAAATGAAAACAGAAGAAGAAGGAGGGGGATGAGGAGGATGAGGAGAAGGAAGAGGAGGAGGAGGGAGGAGGAGGAGGGGGAGGAGGAGGNGAAGAAGAAGAAGAAGAAGAAGAAGAAGAAGAAGAAGAAGAAGAAGAAGAAGAAGAAGAAGAAGAAGAAGAAGAAGACGAAAACCCCAGTCATTCATCCCTTGTGATTGTCAAACTAGAGATGTGGAGAAAAACAGATCCTAAGGGTTCATGGACCAGTCATTTTAGAAGATTTGGCAAACTGTGGGTCAGTTAGAGATCTTGTACTTGCCAAACAAATTCAATGATTTTGAGGAAGAACACCTGAGATTGTGCAGTGCACTCACATACACATGCACATGCACAAACATGTAGATGCAGTTATGCACATAAAACACATATAAGATAGTGGTAGTTATGTGAATTATTTATGTGATACTGGGTTATATTTCCATACATGTGTTTTATATATATAATTTAAATCAATATGTTTTTTCTATTTATACATTGTAGTGCCTTAATTCAAATATTCTACATATAAATTTATTGTATTTATGATAATCTAAAACATAGAATGCATGCAATCTTATTTTTCACATTCATTACAGTAGAGATAGTGAGTACTAAATTTTGGAACTGAAGCTATAACAAATATTTCATTATACAATTTACAATAAGAATCTCTGGAATAATTGAAAAATATCTAAATTATAAAATGAACCATTTTCTGAAAAATAATCATATTTTTTGTGGCTTAGCATACTCAGGACGTTCTCCTAGTTATGGCATCTTGCAAATGATTTATGTGTTGAGATAGAAATATGCAAACATCACTTAAGGGTGGAATTCTTCAAAATCCCCAACTTTCCTGGTGTATTATGAATCATACTTCAATATTTTAAAAAAAATCCTCAAAGGCAATTGAAGTTTAAAGAAACCAAATGGATGTTCTTAGTAAACTTTAAAAGGTATTTCATAAAATAAAGTTTATCTAGTCCTGTTGTTTGGTTTGAGTCTGAAGACATACATGTGTTGTTTGAAGTCTGTATATCAGCAGGGTTTCCATATGAGCTATTATTGGGGTGATCCTTCTGCTTTTTCCTTAACTGAGTAGAAAACACTGAGTAAAATTGTAGAGTTTTAGATATTTTGTGCGGTAGTGTTGGTTTCATTCCATTCAATAATATTTTATGAATTTCTCTATATATTTCAAAAAAAATTCAAAGACAGTGTACTGGCTAGGTTTGTGTCAACTTGACACAGCTGGGGTTATCACAGAGAAAGGAGCTTCAATTGGGGAAATGCCTCCATGAGATCTAGCTGTGAGGCATTTTCTCAATTAGTGATCAAGGGCCCCTTGTGGGTGGAACCATCTCTGGGCTGGCAGTCTTGGGTTTATAAGAGAGCAGGCTGAGCAAGCCAGGGGAAGCAAGCCAGTAAAGAACATCCCTCCATGGCCTCTGCATCAGCTCCTGCTTTCTGACCTGCTTGAGTTCCAGTCCTGACTTCCTTTGGTGATGAACAGCGATGTGGAAGTGTAAGCCAAATAAACCCTTTCCTCCCCAACTTGCTTCTTGGTCATGGTGTTTGTGCAGGAATAGAAACCCTGACTAAGACAGACAGTATCTTATAAATGAAGCTGATAGAAAATTTCCTTCCATTATATAAGAGAAAAAAAAGCTTTTGTTTCATTTTTATGAAGTAGTTTAGCTATTGTATGAAGCAATGATTGTAAGTATTAATGAATGATATATGCACAAGTGTAGTGTGATACTAATCACTGTAATACTTATCTCAAACTTTTTATTTTTGGTGAAACATTAGCATGTTTTCTCCTTGCATTTTGGAATTAATGGCACCTCACCATTTTTGGTCACTGCTCTCCTCTGCAGCTGCCTGCACACCTTTGGCTGTAGCCGCTCTCCTTGTATCAGCTCCCTCCTGGGTGCCCCTTCTGCTCCCTGACTTGACATGCCTCATGTTTCCTTCTACCCCTATGGCATATGGTAGCCATTCTGCTAGCACCTTATAATAGATCAACTTCCTTAACTTCACTCATAAGAGAAATCAGGTGGCATTTATGAAGCTTTTTCCCAGCCTGTTTAATTTAATTGAATGGCCCCTGTTTCCAAGTAGGCTGTTCTAAGGGGCAGAATGACTTTATTTTGAGGCTAAAATTATTCCACCATTTTCCGTCCATTTTTGCTTCACACATTCACCATTTGTAGGATTGTAATCAGGTTTCCATTCCTCTGCTATTGATAATAATGATACAATGAATCTGGGAGCATTGATGTCTTCCACATATAGGATGAATGTGTATGTTTGCATCTAGTAAGTACTTTCCTAGTAATGCAGGAGTAAAATCTCTGCTTTTTAAGCAAGTGCTGCACTAGGTCTGATTTCATTTGCAGTGATAAAAAATGCATAAGCTTATCTCCAAAGGCACATTATGCTTTGGTACACCAGTGAGTTCTTAGAAATTTAAGAAGTAGTATTATAATTAATTTAATATGATGAGTTTATTATATCCCTTTTTGCATAGAGATATGTAGGATATCTCACCAGGAGTAGAACATTCAAAACCCAATGATTAGCAAAACTAGAGCGAAAGTTATGAATTATCCATACTAATAATTTTTGGCTACAGTAGTACATTTATCTCCATTTTATTTTTTATGATTTTCAGGTAACATTATACAGATATGTACAATGAAAACAAAATTGAAGTTACTTTTTCAATCCATGTTACATGTAATTATGTGGTTTTGTCACAATTGCCAACAACTTTTGAGCTAATTTAGTGTAATCTAAGTACAATATTATAGAGAAAACAAATTTGATTTCATTTCATTGCAAGGTTTTATTCTGAAATTAATGCTTAACAAATGGATAATACATGAATTATTCAAGTAAGTTAAGGCTAAATGATACATATTTTCAATTCACGTCTACTCAAACTTGGAGAAAAATGTAAGGGATAACAGATTTTTTTTTTTTTTTTTAGACAATGTTTTATGTAGCACAAGGTAGCCTTCCATCTCAGTATGCAGCTGAAGATAACCTTGAACGGCTTTCTTGAACTGTGTTTTAAAATCATACTTCTATGTGCTAGGAAATCAGATTGTTGCAAGACCATCCAGTTTCCTTATATATGAGAAACAAGCATATTATTAACTGAAGTGCAACTCCAGACTCAGCAAATATGACTTTAAATTTCCATCGGAAAAATTCTTATTTCTTAAATTAATTTCCATCACTTCATATAATTGAAGTAAGAGAAAGTTAAATTATAGATAAGGTACCTAAATTAGTTTGAAGTAAATTAACAAACGTGATGAACTCTGAGAACAGAAACAATGATCAAATATAAAGTGCTTCACTACATTTCGATTTTGTGCATAACATGTCTTGTGAGATGGAGGAGTAAGCTGTTCTTTCTGTGTGCGGTTTAAACAGTCAGAGAAGAGAATTTAAATCGAGTAGGGTTGTGAGCATAACTCTGAAACTGCTGGACAGGAATATCTGCTGTGTAAAATTTAGGTGACATAACGTCTTAATACATTACCTTCTGAACAATTCAGATTACATAGCTGTAGTTATAGCAGGAGGAACATAAATTTTTAATAGATAAATGTTTATGTAACAAAAATAAATCATTCTAAGGGCAATAGTCCAATTTTTCATATTAAGTTATTTAAATTCATCATTGACATGATAGTTCAAACACCTTTAACTGGTTATTAATTTATCTAGAATAATTTTTACCATATAACAACAATCTCAGCTAATTTCAGTATTTCAATAATGTTATTTCACACTCAAAAAATATGCCTTTTCTTTCACACAAAGGTGCACCCCTGCACATATGCTCCAGTGCTTAAATCAAAATGTAACTTATCAAATAAATATACAAAAATATACAGACAGTCTTGGACTGAAAACATATGTGAAAACATTTTGTATTGGGTAGATATATCAATTAATAGGGTAACTTATATTTATTAGAAATGGCTATAATTATTCATTACCAAATATTTTATATATATTAGTATGTGAGACTCTTGGAAATCTTTTTATTAAAATTATGCCATTGTTTTGAAATTTAAGAGTCTAGAGACTAATACAGAATTAAGTATCTCATATAGGTGCCCTTAGTATTTAGGATATATTCACTGGCAATTATACATTGTACACTGTGATCAGTTATAGTAGGGCATTTCTAACAAGTCTATTGACTATACCACTCAGAGCCTTCAATTTCACTGCTCTTCTTTTAAAAAAAATTATTTATTAAATTTTATTTATTTATAATTATTTTTCTATAATAAATATAATAGACAAAAATAAATTATTTATAATGATTATATTATTTGTTTGATTATACATATTCAGCTTGAAGGATTATTTTTGCAAATATGAATTGCTTGTGTCTGCTTTTTTTTGGCCCCATTTTAATTAGATCTTTACGGCACGCCTCCTTCGACCAGCAAAAAACTCACGCCACCACGAGGATCTTCTCAGTCAGCTTTATTCAGGAGCACCTTGATAGTAGATACCCAGGACCCAGGACAGCAGCAGAGCTGCTGCTTTTATACTCTCCCAGGGAAAGAGGAGGGTGTGTCATAGTGGATGTGGATTGGTGCACCAAGCCACAACCATTAGCATATTGCCCATTCATTGGTGTCACAAGCTACACCTCATTAGCATATTGCTCTTCGGGAAGGGCTATTGCCTGAGGAGGGCCTAAAAAGGGAGCCCAGGTTTTCCTGAGCAACTGCCCTTCCAGAGCAACTGCCATTCCTGAGCAACTGCCATTCCTGAGCAACTGCCATTCCTGAGCAACTGCCAGAGCAACTGCCATTCCGAAGCAACTACCACTTCCTACAGATCTTTCCTTCATTTACATTTCAAATGTTATCCCAAAAGTCCCCTATACCCTCCCCCATCCACCACCCTGCTCCCCTACGCACCCACTCCTACATCTTGGCCCTGGCGTTCCCCTGTACTGGGGCATATAAAGTCTGCTTGACCAAGGCGCCTCTCTTCCCAATGATGGCCAACTAGGCCATCTTCTTCTATATATACAGCTAGAGACATGAGCTCTGGGGGTACTAGTTAGTTCCTGTTATTCTTCCACGTATAGGATTGAAGACCCCTTCAGCTACTTGGGTACTTTCTCTACCTCCTTCCTTGTGAGTCCTGAGTTCTATCTAATAGCTGATTGTGAACGTCTACTTCCATGTTTGCCAGGTATTGGTATAGCCTCCCACAGCTATATCAAGGCATTTCAGCACTATCTTGCTGGCATATGCAATCGTGTCTATGGTGGCTGATTATGGGATGGATCCCCGGCTGCTGCAGTCACTGGTTGGTCCATCCTTTGGTTCAGCTCCACACATGATCTCTGTAACTCCTTCAATGTGTCCTTTTTTCTTAATTCTAGGAAGGGGCGAAGTGACCACATTTTGATCTTCATTCTTCTTGAGTTTCATGTGTTTAGTAAATTGTATCTTGGGTAGTCTAGGTTTCTGGGCGAATATCCACTTATCAGTGAGTACATGTTATGTGAGTTCTTTGGTGATTGGGTTACCTCACTCAGGATGATACCCTCCAGATCCATCCATTTGCCTAGGAATTTCATATATTCATTGTTCTTAATAGCTGAGTAGCAATCCATTGTGTAAATGTACCAAATTTTTTGTATCAATTCCTCTGTTGAGGGACATCTGTGTTCTTTCCAGCTTCTGGGTATTATAAATAAGGCTGCTATGAACATAGTGGAACATGTGTCCTACTTACCTAATAGTACATCTTCTGGATATATGCCCAGGAGAGGTATTGCTGTATCTTCCAGTAGTACTATGTCCAATTTTCTGAGGAACAGCAATACTGATTTCCAGAGTGTTTGAACAAGCTTTCAGTCACACCAACAATGGAGGAGCATTCCCCTTTCTCCACATCCATGCCAGCATCTGCTGTCACCTGAATTTTTGATCTTAGCCATTCTTACTGGTGTGAGGTAGAATCTCAGGGTTGTTTTGATTTGCATTTCTCTTATGATTAAGGATGTTGAACATTTTTTTCATGTGCTTCTCAGACATTCGGTATTCCTCAGTTGAGAATTCTTTGTTTAACTCTGTGCCCCACTTTTTAATGGGGATATTTGATTTTTCTGGTGTCCATCTTCTTGAGTTCTTTATATATATTGGATATCAGTCCCCTATCTGATTTAAGATTGGTAAAGATCCTTTCCCAATCTGTTGGTGGCCCTTTTGTCTTGTTGACAGTCTCTTTTCCCTTACAAAAGCTTTGCAAGTTTATGAGGTCCCACTTGTCAATTCTTGATCTTACAGCACAAGCCATTGCTGTTCTATTCAGGAATTTTCCCCCAGTGCCCATATCTTTGAGGCTTTTCCCCACTTTCTCCTCTATAAGTTTCAGTGTCTCTGGTTTTATGTGGAGATCCTTGAACCACTTAGACTTGACCTTAGTACAAGGAGATAAGAATGGATCAATTCGCAGTCTTCTACATGATAACCGCCAGTTGTGCCAGCACCATTTGTTGAAAATGCTGTATTTTTTCCACTGGATAGTTCTAGCTCCCTTGTCAAAGATCAGGTGACCATAGGTGTGTGGATTCTTTTCTGGGTCTTTGATCCTATTCCATTGATCTACCTGTCTGTTGCTGTACCAGTTCCATGCAGTTTTTATTACAATTGCTCTATAGTACAGCTTGAGGTCAGGCCTGGTGAGTCCACCAGAGGTTCTTTTATTGTTGAGTTTTTGCTAGTCTAGGTTTTTTGTTATTCCAGATGAACTTGCTAATTGTCTTTTCTAGATCCTTGAAGAATTGAGTTGGAATTTTCATGGGGATTGCATTCACTGCTCTTCTTATTCCCACAATTCCCATCTTCCTCCAGAAAACGTGATTTTCTCTTACATATCATTTTTTCATTTCTCTATAAGATATTTTATTTATTTACATTTCAAATGCTATCCTGAAAGTTCCCTGTACCCCACCCCACCCTGCTCCCCTACCTGCCCACTCCCAATTCTTGGCCCTGGCATTCCCCTTTGCTGGGGCATATAAAGTTGGCAATGCCAAGGGCCTCTCTTTCAAATGATGGCCAACTAGGCCATCTTCTGCTACATATGCACCTAGAGACAGGAGCTCTGGGGGTACTGGTTAATTCATATTGTTGTTCTACCTATAGGGTTGTAGACTCCTTCCGCTCCTTGGGTACTTTCTCTAGCTCCTCCTTTGGGGGCCCTGTGTTCCATCATATAGATGACTGTGAGCATCCACTTCTGTATTTGCCAGACACTGGTTTAGCCTCCAAAGAGACAAATATATCAGGGTCCTTTCAGCAAAATCTTGCTGGCATATGCAATAGTGTCTGGGTTTGTTGGCTGTTTGTGGGATTGATCCCTGGGTGGGGTAGTCTCTGGATAGTCCATCCTTTCGTCTTAGCTCCAAACTTAGTCTCTATAACTACTTTCATAGGTGTTTTGTTCTCTATTCTAAGGAGGAATGAAGTATCCACATTTTGGTCTTTGTTCTTGATTTTCTTGTGACTTACATATCATTTTATTTTTTTTTCAATTTTTTATTAGATCTTTTCTTAATTTATATTTCAATTGCTATCCCAAAAGTCCCCTCTCCCCTCCCTCCTCCTCCCTCTCTGTTCTCCTGCCCACCCACTCCCACTTCTTGGCCCTGGCATTCCCGTGTATTGGGGCATATAAAGATTACAGTACCAAGGGGACTCTCCTCCCAATGTTGGCTGATTAGGCCATCTTCTGCTATATATGGAGCTAGAGCCACGAGTTCTGGGGGTTCTTGTTAGTTCATATTGTTGCTCTTCTTCTAGGGTTGCAGACCCTTCAGCTCCTGGTGTTCTATCTCTAGCTTCTCCAATGTGGGCCCCACGCTCCCTCTTATGGATGACTGTGAACATACACTTCTGTGGGAGTTAGCTATATCAGGGTCCCTTCAGTAAATGCTTGCTGTACTATGGAATAGTGTCTGAGTTTAGTGACTGATTATGGGATGGATCGCTGGTGGGTTAGTCTCTGTATGGCCCATCCTTTCATCTTAGCTCTAAACTTTGTCTCTGTAACTCCTTTCATGGCTATTTTGTTTTCTATTCAAAGGAGGAATGAAGTATCCACACATTGATCTTCCTTCTTGATTTTCTTGTGTTCTGCAGATTGTATCTTGGGTATTCTAAGTTTCTGGGCTAATATCCATTTATCAGTGAGCGCGTATCCAATGACTTCTTTTGTGATTGGGTTACCTCACTAAGAATCATGTCCTCCCGATTCATCCATTTCCCCAAGAATTTCAAAAATTCATTTTTAAATAGCAGAATAGTATTCTTTTGTGTAAATGTACCACGCTTTCTGTATTCATTCCTCTGTTGAGGGGTTGAGGAACATCTGGGTTCTTTCCAGCTTCTGGCTATTATAAATAAGGCTGGTATGAGCATAATGGAACATGTGTCCTTTTTAGCAGTTGGAACATCTTCTGGGTATATGCCCAGGAGAGGTATTGCAGGATCTTTCGGTAGTACTATGTCCAGTTTTCTGAGATAACGCCAGACTGACTTCCAGAGTGGTTGTATATGCTTGCAATCCCACCAGCAATGGAAGAGTGTTCCTCTTTCTCCACATCCTCGCCAGCATCTGCTGTCACCTGAATTTTTGATCTTAGCCATTCTGACTGGTGTGAGGTGGAATCTTTTTGATTTGTATTTCCCTGATGATTAAGGATGTTGAACAGTTTTTCAGATGTTTCTCAGCCATTTGGAATTTCTCAATTGAGAATTCTTTGTTTAGCTCTGTACCCCATTTTTTAATAGGGTTATTCATTTTTCTGGAGTCCAGCTTCTTTACCTCTCTGTAGATGTTGGATATTAGTCCCCTATCAGATTTAGTATTGGTAAAAATCCTTTCCCAATCTGTTGGTGGCCTTTTTGTCTTGCTGACTGTGTCTTTTGCCTTATAGAATCTTTGCAATTTCATAAGGTCCCATTTGTCAATTCTTGATCTGACCGCACAGGCCATTGCTGTTCTGTTTAGGAATCTTTCCCCTGTGCCCACACCTTCTAGGGTTTTCCCCACTTTCTCCTCTATAAATTTCAGTGTCTCTGGTTTTATGTGGAGGTCTTTGATCCACTTAGACTTAAGCTTTGTACAACACAAGTATGACACCCTGAGTTCAATTTCCAGCAACCACAGGGTGGCTCACATCCATCTGTACTGGTGAGCCTGAAGGCAATGCATTCATATACATAAAATAAATAAATAAATCTAGAGAAAGTAAAAAGAACACAGCTTACTAAACTCAGGGTTTTAAAAATAAATAAAAATAAGTACATATATTTGAGGTATTGCAGGTATGCCTTCATTTTCCCTACAGACAAATTGGCTATTAAAATGTCACATAACTATACATAATAACAAACAAGTTTTTACTATTAATGTTCATTTCGTTCAAATTACATTCCCCTTGATCAATGTGACATTTTTTTTCTTTTGATAGCTACTATCAAAATGGCAATGTCATACAGTATGGCAAGTATGGTTATATGACTTGTATCTTAGATTCTATTTACAAAACACTTTTAATTTTATTACTAATCCACACTATTTTAACATCTAAATTCATCCTGTAATATTTGTTATATACTAATGCGAAGTTTGTGTACTTTCCTGAGAATTCAATATTTCTTTAAATTATATGAAAATATTTGTATTTTCCATTAAGTTTGTTTCTGGTATAAAAGAGCTACAAAATTTATAAATGAAACACACACACACACACACACACCCACCCACACCCCCCCCCCCNATATATATATATATATATATATATATATATATATATATATAAAGGATCTTTATAAAATAATGTTTTTAGAATGACTTGTATATGACTTTTCAGCTAACAAGGAATTTACATACTCTTAGATATATAAAAATTCTGCAATGTTATTTTTCCACTACAAACTTACACTTTCCAATCAAAATAAAATTATATATTCTTAGCTTTGATATAATGTTTGTGGTTTTTTTTTGTTTGTTTGTTTAGGTTTTTGGGAGTATCCCATAGGTAGAAGGAAACTCATGGAAGACAGATCTCGTCTTTAAGCAGGTGGATTCTGGGGACTGAAATCGTGTCTTGAAGCTTGTAGTTAACTGTCTTTAAGTGCTGAGCTATCTCTCATTACATTAGCTTTCAAGGTTTTTTGTTTGCTTGCTTGCTTGCTTGTTTTTGTTTTTCTTTTTAACTTTAAGATGAGAGAATTATAACAACAAAATTGACAATGTTAATTATTATTTATAATACTAACAAACAGTATTATTTATATATTTCTTAAGCTTTACTAAGATGAATTATCAACTTTTTTATCTTACCAATTACTTGGGTTATTTTTTAAAGTCCTTAATGTGCTACCAGTCTTACTTGTTTCACATGCTGAGTCGGACAGATTAGTTGATATTTCCAAACACCTAATGCTTCCTACTAGAATACCTAAACTGTGTTGATAGTAACTATGGTAAAATGATAGTCATACATGCTCAGAGAGAGCAGGAAGTGAGGGAGGGAGGGAAGGAAGAAGGGTGGTATTGAGGGAGGGAGGAAGAGAAAGACAGAGACAGAGAGACAGACCAAGACAGAGACAAACAACACAGAGAGAAAGAGAGAGAGATAGATAGAGAGAGAGGTATCGTGATTAGGGAACTGGCAAATCTCTATGCTTATGGATCTCTCTCTCTCTCTTCCTCTCTCTGTCTCTCTTACGCACACACACACACACACACACACACACACACACACACACACACACAGTTATCCCTAACATTTTTTTGGAAATACTTCATATATATGTACATATTAACACAGGTATTTCTGCCTTCCCTGGACTGTACAGACATCTAGGTCAGTGCAGCCAGAACTATCAGAAGGGCATTGTCTCAAATGAATTGTCTCAAATGACTATATATACATATACATATACATATACATATACATATACATATACATATACATATATATATATATACATATACATATACATATATATATATATATATACATACACAGAGAGAGAGAGAGAGCTAAAATATGATTCTTTTACAATATTTCAATAGAAATATTTAAAATAGAAAACTAGATGAGCCTGATTGTGAACAATAATCAACATTTAATAATGTGGAGAGTTTGTGGTGAATTATGATAATGGTAAAGGAATTGATGAGCATATATAATTCCCACAAAGATTATAAAGGAAATACAGTATAGTGAGTATGCTGCATGTAAAGGCAAGGCTGGGTGATAGATACCTCAGCCGCCTAAGCCAGAGGGTTAAAGATGTGTTGTGGTACATAAGTGTCCCCACCTTAGAAAAGATCTTATTTGGATTGTTTGCCTTGCATGTCGTTTCCCAGCGACAGTAGAACACACTGGTCAGTATCATTTGGGCAGCTTAGATTAAACTGCTATTTACACAACTTTCAGTGAAGCAATTTCTACTATGCAACACAAAACCATGTAAATGAAGGTGTGCCTGGTTGCTGTCTGTTCAGTCTCAGAGGTCAGGGTAACCAGACTTGAGGCTTAAGCCTTTTGTTGTCAAATTACAGCCCTCCACAATTACCATTTGAGCATTTCTAGACCAAGGATATTGACTTACATTCATAAGAATCTATTCCATTATCTGTCAGCTTATCAGCAGCCTTACTGATATAATAGTTATACCAATATATAAAAATCACAGTCATATTAGCAACATTTATTCAATCCTTCACACATATTATAATTGCCAGGAAGACTCAGCCATAGCGTTTTTGTTGTTGTTGTTGTTTATTTGCTTTATTTTCTCCTACTGACTTGTGGATTTCTTCAGAGTCCTTTAAAATGACAGTGATATATTACCTTGAGAGCAATATGCTTCCGCAAATAATTCTAATCAGTCCAGCTGAATCACATGAGTGAGTGTTAAAACACACACACAAAATCAAATGTTCAAATGATGATATGTTTGTACACTTGCATTCATAAATAATAAGCACTTAGCAACTCCATTTAATTCTTACAGGGACTGATAATGCGACTCAAAAGAGGCAGAAGTCTGTCATCACTGAATGAATTTGGTATCTGTCTCCTTTACCTCAGGTCACCTGCTTACCTTAGGAAGTTAATCACTCAAGGGATGTCCTTCTGTAAAGTAGGAAGACATAACCAATCTCATTCTCTTTCATGGCTGAAGGCACAAAGATGAAAGTAATTGAGGCATCTCCCTGTCAGCATTTTACCTAATAGCTTCCAGTCACTGTCCTAAACCTACAGGGTCACCTTGGATTTCAGAAACAGCAAAGCCTTCTAAGACAGGGCACCTCCCAGTTTTAGACAATTATCTCAGATGATGAGTCTACTGGTGTAATTGCTTTATGATTATGAGATTGTTGGAAAGATAATGAGTTTCTTTGGTCCAGCCTGCAGAAGCAGAACTAAATAATGATCATGTAGATCACACTAGCAAACTTGTTAATTATGAATCTCTCTTGTGCCTTACAGTTGTCCCTCTTCCATTTAAACCAGCATCTCCGGTCTATACCCAAACACAAACTTTGCTCATTGGAAATCTCTAAATGTTCTTGTTTCAATGAGCACATTAATTAAATTGTGTTCTTTGGTTTTCACAATTTAATTATTATATAGGTACAGGAGTCCAGGTCCATAAAAACCTGTTGGGGTTGAAAGGTCCAGAACTTTCATGCTGTAACTCCAATAATACATATATACTTTTAAGAAAATATATACCAGTTTTAGAAATAAATATTTTTGCCATAATAGTTCTATATTGTATTCATTCCTAAAAAGAGTTGTCTTTCTTCCATTTTTTTCATTTTATGTAGGCATACAGATGAGTAAAGTTGTATGAATTTAATGTATATAGCATGATTTTTAATATATATGTACACATTGTTTAATAATCTCTAGACTGTCAGGTTTTAGTTCACACAAAATTACATGTGTATGTAATCAAACCACTTGAAAAATACTTCTTTTGCAGATTTCACTTTTGTGAGACTGTGTAAACATTATTTTTCTTCTTCTTTTTACTGTGGAAATAAATGACTATTTCACCTTCAGTACGTACATCATAAAACTCCAACTAGTTTGTTAGCTAAGTGATAGAGTACTACATTAAATGCTTACAAAACTACGTGTGCAGATTTATTCAGAGTGAAGTAGTCATTTCATTGAATTCATTAGGCAAGGAATGTGTAATTTTCCAGTACTGAGGTTAAGACAGTAAGATGAATCAAGACCGATGAATCATAGGCCATGACTGTTAGCAGGACATGATTCTAGATTCTGGTGACTGTGTGTGGCACAGGAGGACACATTTCTTTTGTTCTGGGAATTCAGGGAGGTGAATGAAGAACAGAGGACAGTGAATAAAAACCTGTTCAACATTTGCAAATGTAATTCTCAGAACAATTGCATCTACTGCAAAAACAAATACCATGTAGAAAACAAAAGACAATAGGAGAGTCTGGAAAATGTACGCTTAACTACAGAGTGAATCATATTTTTATTATAAAATCCCACATTCTGCATTCGCTGACATTGAAAATTCAGTCTGGATGATATTTCTCAAGCATGAAGAAACCAGTATAATGGTAAACATCCAAAATGACAGCACAAAGTGATCACTTAAGACAACCTTTACTCTGACCTCATAGTTTGGAATTTAAGCAAACATCACTGTTTAAATATTATGAAACTGAATTCTGTGGTGAAACAGTAGCATCTACAGCAAAGTCATTGCAAGGCATGTGTTTTAAACGACTGTTTCTTCGTGTTAGAAAAAAAGAAAACAAGTAAAAAGTCAAAACTTGTAAATACTAGTATTTTACATTCTATCTTTCTGATTCATAACATGAGACATACCATAGAGAAATTACTTTTCCTGAAAGTTTTCAAATTACAATTTTAAGTTACAAACTGTGACATGACATTTCAAAAACAACAATTGTTTTACCAGTATATAGCTATATAAGGAATAAGAAAAATAATACACAAATACTCAAATACTCATAACAGAAAATATTGTGTATAATGAATATTCAAAACAGCTTAGGACAGCGGTTATTCATTGAATATTTGTTACCACAGTCCAGATATTGTCTAGAAACCAGACAAAAACAGGATGAACAAAAATTACACATATTTTACATTCTTGTGTAACTTTTATAACCTACCAAGAAAATTATTACTTTTGCTAAAGGAAAAAACTTTGAAAATGGAACAAAAATATTGATGCCAATTGTAAGATAATGATTCAATAAATTTCCATATTATAGTGAGAAAGATACTGTTTCATGGGCACAATATTTATTTTTACCTGTATTGATGTTAAGTATTTCTGTTCCTTCTATCCTTTATCTCTCTTTAAACAACAATAAATAGCTGGAATTAAATGCAGTTGTAATATTACACACACGCACACACACACACACACACACACACACACACACATATATATGAAAAAATATATATATATATATGTGTGTGTGTGTGTGTATATATATATATATATATATATATATATATATATATATATATATCAGACACAGACATATATATATTTTTTCTCCTTAAACTGGGTTGATATAAAAACATGATTTTTTTGTCAATTATTAAAAGTTTTTGGTTGAAGTTTAAAAACATGATAAATTATTTCAAAGGATTTCAATTGAGTTTTGTACCAAGGTACTTCTGTTTACTCATCTAAGTGTATACTTAGCCCTACCTTTCTCCCATATTTTCTAGGAAAAATAAGGAGAAAAATAAATGACTATACAAGGTCTACATTTAGAGAGAAAGCCTTGCCAAAAGAACTGAAGTATAAAATATTTTGATTGTAATTTTTAGTGGTACTCAAGAAATGGTACTCAAGAAGTCCAACATAAACTTAGTGTACTTAGAAAAATAGAAAATAAAAGGAAGCTGAAGTAGAAATGATTCTGTAGAGAGTCAAGTCCAATAGGACTGCTGGTTTTGAAATAGAGCTAAAGATTTTATTCAGGAGAGTTCATTTCCTAGTTCCAGAATGTTTATTCTACAAGAGGTGGGCTTCTACTCAGTGGCTTAATATAACATCCACAGTGATGGGGATATGACTACAAAGTTATGTAGGCTGTGGTCACAGTCCACACGAGACTGCTTCTGGGAAGAAGCTGGTAAAAGGATGTGGTATGGAAGGATTTGCTATGAAAACAAAGCTAAGAATTCTTTCTAGAAGACTTTCTTTGGAGTTTTAGCAACACTAAAAAGTTGAAATTATAGGTATCTCTGAGTTGCTTCATGTGAATTCTGATCATGAACTTGAATTTCTGGAAGAACAGCACATGCTCTTAAATACTGAATCAACTTTCCAGCCAATCAAAATGGAATTTCAAGACAGGATGAATTCTGAAATTAAATCATAGGGTGATAATTTCAATTTGATTATATATAAAATATTTAAGTGTAAGAAAGAAATACAAAAAATTGCCCATGTGTCCATATGTGCATAAGACATATTCACATAATGAGTCTTACATCACAATTATTCCAAACTTTCCTAGACACAATCTTTCTCTGATCCTTTAGCTTACCTATTGTCCAGAGTAGCTGTCTTGTAAACGATGGATTACATCTTATAGAGCAGGGACTATAGGTGCTAGATATATGAGCTTATGCTTTTGTATATCCTCTGAAAAACACTTTACCACCTGAGTTCCATAAACTAGAGAAGAGCTTAGACCGTTCTTTAAAGATAAGACAGAATATAATTTAAACTAACCAAAGTGTCAAGCAATGCAGTTAAGAGAAAACGATTTAATAATTCATTTTAGGGGCATAGTATTTTCATATACATTCCGTATGAAAAATATTGTCAGTAAAATGCATCCACAAAAGAAAATAATAGCGTTCAGTCATAAAATGTCATTTAGTCTGGTTATGAAGCTTCATTCCATTGAGGAATTTCTATAAATGTTTATGTTTATTGTTATAGGGTTGCTGTCTGCATTTATGTCCTGATGCAGAGAATGCATCTCATAATATTTGTCAATCTAATAATTTTAATCATATAAAAACAAAATTGAATTTGGCATAAAATTAGAAATATAGCTATACTGGGGCACTATGAAATATAATACCACAAATCCCATTTTAATTATCTTATTTTAATTTGAAGTGATATATGAACTTTTAATTTGAAGTGATATATTAACTTTTGTAGTTCTTAACATGGTCCAGTAAACTTCTCCATATAACTCCATTGACCATTTCCTTGAATTTAAATAGTACTAATCTGAATTGACATTGCCTACAATTTCTTTCTTTCAAAGGATTTTTATTAAGGACCTAGCAACATGAAAAAAAAAAAAACCTGCATAAAATGTGTGTTGTTTTCCTATGTTCTTAGTACTTTACAATTAATTACATTTCTTTGTTTTGAGAGAGAGTTGGTAATGACATTTTCTTTTTGGATATATTCATATTTTCAATAAAATATTCTTACTGATACTAAATTTGAACAGTGGAATTTATTATTTTCTAACACAATTTGGGGTTTTCTATATTCCTAACTTTGTATTGAGTAAAATATTGTAAATTTTGTTGAAGCGATACAGTTTAACAGAGTAGTAATAATAAGAAAATGTTATGGGCTAATGAACAAAAATGGGGTCCTTAAATGAGTGATGAAACATATAAAGATATGAAATGTGCTCAGTTATTACATGCATCAGAATGTCAAGTACAAAATTGGATATGACTTTCAAGGCATTCGTGAGGCTTTCAAAGCATAAATATGATTTACTTGGAAATCTGAGTGTGGTTGGAATAGTTTCTGTAGCAAGAACAATTTATCATTGAGGATACCATTGAAGAGAAAGTTAGTCCTACCAATAGTTCTTCAGGCAGCAGCCAAACATGACTTTATTCATAGAGAATAAAATTACTGAGACCTCTCCCCTGCTGAATATACCCAGTTTATAAGTCTTGTATATCAATAAATTCTCTATGCACTTCATTTTCCATAGGTATAAAGTTATACATAGACTGGCTTAGCAAGTAAAATTTTTATGAATGGCCATTAGGAATTTTAAATATAATACAATAATAAGTGAGTCTCTACACTGATTTTTTTCCTGGAATTAAGAATAATGAAATGAATATTTATCAAGTATAATTATATAAGAAAACTTAGCTGTGCCAAATTACATATTTTAATTATTGAAGAGAAATATATAAGTATTCACAATTGAGAACATGAGATTTTAAAGTTCAATTGAAGAAAATATTGAACTTGATATATACATAACTAGTCTGTTTGAATATAATTATTATATCTTTGACTCCCTAAATATTATTTCTACACATGCACTATCTTGTATCCTTCACATTGAAAAATATCAAACAAAATATGTTTTGGTGTAGTGGCCTAGTTTTATTGTTTTCATTTATTCAATAAGTGTGTTGGTTCAGGTTCTAAGAAAAACAAAACTAGTAGACATATAAATTAAAGTGTGAATCAATAGGTTGGTTTATATGATATGTCTAATGAAGTCCAACAAATGACTGTCTTACACAGAGAGTACAAGAACCTAAAAATTGTCCAGAAAGATACTATATATTAGCAGGTTGAATCTGGTATCTAAAGCCTGGAGGTTTTAAAACACAAAGGAATTTGCTCTAATATCTGTAAAAAAATCAGAACTTTAGCTCAGAGTACAAAAACTCAGCAGAAAGAATGAAGGCTAACTGAGTAAAAGAGCAAAGGATTTCAGAATTCAATGACTTGATAAATTCAACTCAATGATTTGAGGTGATTCCAGAGTATTGTCCCTATTTTGGATCGGTCTTCACACATCAGCTAAAGAAAACCTGGAAATTCCCTGTGGATACTCAGAAGCCAAATTAAACAATAACTCACAGATACTCTGTTGTGATATCCTACTCCTGAACAGGTGAGAACATATACATACACTGTCCAGATATGGAAGCAATGACAGACAAAATCAGGATTTCTTCCAAAGTCAAAGTATCCTTGTTGACTTAGGGAATGTTACTGGAGTTTTATATAGAAATGTGGGTGAATATTTACAAATGAAGAAATAACTCCAAAAAAGAGTCCTCATCAAAAGCAAACATAAAAATAAACAAACAAAAAATACTCACCACAATGTTAGTGACAAATAAAACCTGAAATCCTAGAGTACTGGACTAGCAAATAATATAGTACAACGGAGACTTGTTCAGTCACCCTAGATGATCTGAGCCTCTTCCATATCACTCTCTAGTTTCTTGTTCTTCCAACCAACTTAGCTTGCCTGAGCCTCTTCAATATAGCTCAGCTTGTATGAGAATAAATCTTTGAATTATGGTAGATATTAGATCTTTGGAAAAGGAGGGAACTTGTATATCTAATGAGTTGCACGGATAACCTGAATTTTTTTTTTTGTTGCTTAGTTTCTGTACCTAAAAATATTTTCAGAAGAATGAAATGTTTTCTCTTCTTTTAGAAAAAAAAAATATCAGCTTATTTCTAACAAATTCAATGTAGTCCCTATCAAAATTCAATAAAATTCTTCACAGATGCAAAAAGACAGGTTTCAGCTTCATATGGAAATGCACACACACAAAATAAGGATACATAAAATAATACTGAATAATAAAAGAACTGTTGGAGGTATCATCATACCTGACTTCAATTAGTACTACCTAAATATAGTAATAAAAACAGCATGCTATTAGAACAAAAACCAACATGGAGATCAACAGAAATTAAGTGAAGACACAGACAAAATTCACATAGCTTGGATACCTGATTTTTTTTTTTTTTTTATACAGAAGCCAAAAAGTAAACGTTGCAAAAACACAGAATCTTCAATAAATATTTCTGGTCTAACTACAAGTAGAGGAAGTAAATAAATCCATGCTTATCACCTGATACAAGACTCAACTCCAAACAGAATAATAACCTCATCATAAAACAAGATATATTGAACCTCATAAAAGAGAAAGTGAAGAATAACTTTGACCTCCTTTGGATAGAAAAAGGCTTTCTTTAAAGAACATCCTTAAAACTGACGTTAAGCTCAACACCTAATGAATGGGACATTAGAAACACAGACACTTCTTTTCCACAGAAGATGCCATTATTCAGACACAACGGCAGTCTAAAGAATAGGAAAATAGTTTTTATCAACTACACATCTGATTGAGAGCTAATACTCAAATTACACAAAGAATTTTTAAAAATAGCTGTGTCAAGAAAACAGAGAACTAAATTAGAATAAAAGAGGTGGTACAAATATCTGAACAAAGAATTCTCAATAGAGAAAATTCAAATGGCTAAGTAATATTTAAAGTAATATTCAACATCTTTAGCTACCAGAAAAATGCAAATCAAATCTATTTTGAGATTTTAATTTACACCCATCAGAATAGCTAAGAAATATAAACGTGAAAGCACAGACTGCTAAAAATATGTGGTTCAGAGAACACAGATTCACTGCTAGTGGGAGTAGAAATTTTTACCATTTCTATTGAAATCTGTGTATCATATTACCCCAGCAGAAATATGAGAATTGATGTAACTCCAGTTCAACTATACTACTTTTGGTCATGTGCTCAAAACACACTGCACCCTGCCACAGAGAGACTTGCTTGATTGTATTAATTGCTGCTCTATTATAAATATCTATAAGTTGAAAACAATCTAGGTGCCCCTCAACACAAGAATGGAAAAAGAAAATGCAACAAAATAGAGTACTACTTATTTCTTTTAAAAAAATCTCAGGTAAATGAATAGAACTAGAATAAGTAATCTGGTGTGATGTAGCAAAGAGCCAAAAAGTCAAATATACAATATTTAGTATTAAACATAAATTTAATTTTAGCATATATAATATGCTTATGTATGGAAATTAGCTTTTAGGTCAATGATAACCAAGCATAGAGCCAATGCATAGAGCCACAGAGAGTAGGTATAGAGTAAGGAATTTGGGGGACAAAGAGTACTCGCAAGGAGAGGGAATTAGATCAGATATTTATGAATGGATAGGGGCTAAGATGAGAGAATCATCTCAGAGGAGGTAGGAAGAGAGATAAGTAAAAGAATAAGAAAAAGACAGCTAAGATAAAAGGCCTTTTGATGTGTAGTATCGAAATCTAACACATTAAGACATTTCTAACACATAGCCATATAAAAAGGCAATATAAAGGGAATTGAAAATAATGTTGGAGATGGCTCCCTAACTGGACATCTCTTATCATCAAATGTACTGGGAATCCATTGTACAAAATTCATTAGCTACCCCAAAGGTTCACTTGGGATTCGCCGAACAGCCCTGATTATTGACTAGATTATAAGTTGTTCTTCGTAAACTGATGGAAAGACTCCATTGCTGGGGATGACACTTACAGATCTCATTAAACAGGGAGAAATTGAGCTGGTGTTCACATGGAACCTTCTTCTTAAGTGCCTGAATCTTTGATACAGAAAAATACTCTGAACAGTACCAAAGTAGAAACTTAAATTTCAACCCAGTCCCAAACCCTTTGATGCACAGTAGTGTCCTGTCTGGAACACCTGCCAATGCAGTGTTGACACAGAGATTGTGTTGGTAACTAATAAACAAATATCTGATTTGACTTATGACATACTCCATGAAACAGGACCCATAGCCAGAATTGAATGGATGGCCAAGGAAATAAAACTACATATCCTATGTAAAAAAAAAATATATATATATAATTTCTGCTATATCCAAAGATTGATTACTTTATAATTCACTATCAGAGAAACTCCTTCATGCAATAGATGAGACCAAAAACAGTTACCTTCTCCCAGATATTTTATAGATAGTGAGACCTGGTACATCCTCCAAAGGGTGTCTCCATCAACATCCTTTTCTTACTTTTAAGGAAATCAGAAGAACAGGAAGGAGTGTAAGAATCAGAGGGGATACAGCATATCAAGACAAGACCCTCTAAATTAAAAGGATCAAAATTGGTATGAATGCAACAAAACTGAGACAGCATGGAAAGTACCTGCAAAGGGAATGTACAATGACCTATGTGTGTGTGTTACATATTATATATTATATAATATACACATTAAATATACACACATATAATATATATCATAGCTTGCATTATTGTATGTTATTATAAATTATATAATGTATACATACACATTATATATACTATATATATGTATATATATATATATACACATACACATATATATGTATATATATGTATATATATGTATATATATACATATATATATGTATATATATACATATATATACATACATACATATATATATATATATATATATATATATATATATATATATATATACACACATAGCTTCTAGTTGATTGCTTTTAAGGAATTTTTGACTATGCAATTGAGTGGACCTCTTTTTTTGTTTGTTTTTTGTTTTGTTTTGTTTTGAGAAAGTGTTTCTCTGTGTAGCCCTGGCTGTCCTGGAACTCACTTTCTAGACCAGGCTGGCCTTGAACTCAGAAATCCGTCTGCCTCTGCCTCCAAAGTGCTGGGATTAAAGGTGTGTGCCACCACCGCCAGGCTTGAGTGGACCTCTTATTTTTGTCTCTTCTTGGGATTTTTTCTTCTGTTTGCTTCTCTTTTTCAACTTCAATGTATTTTTGTTTTTACCATATATTTTGCTTAAATGCATTTTATTTATTACTATCCATGGGAAGCCTTTGTTTTCACATAAGAGACAATGGGAGTAGATCCCAATGAGAGGACTTGTGGAGAAGAAGTGGGAGGAGTAGAGCTCAGAAATAGATGTAGCCATCACCTTTCATGAAAAAAAAAATCTTGCAACATGAGAGACCTTTACAGGATACCACAATTACATAAATGCAGAGTTGTGGAGCCTAATCCTGATTAATGCATTTTAAAACACTCCCACAGCTACGCCTAGCAACATTGCAGAAGAGGGAGCAGATTAGAGATTGTATCTCTTAGAGAAGTCAGACAGTACACCCACAAAGGTTAACCAAAAGGACTTCTCTAACAACCTGTACAGGAATGACACAAATAAACATACCAAAGCAGATGGAGCAAAGTGCACGAGACCTCAACCCTATTCAAAGACAGGTAACTAGGAGATCTGGGAAGAGGGGAACAGGCATTCTCAGGAAAGAGCAAAGCATTTGTGTGTCCAGTTCCAAGTGGTCAGCCTTGAAAACAAATGTACAAAGTATCATTATATGAACTGAACCAATTTTATGTAAAATATATGCACACATACATATACACGCACACATGCAATAGCAGTTAGTGAATAAAAGAGGCCATTGATTTCAAGATCAGAGAGAAGGATATGGGAAAGTTCAGAAGAAGATGTAGAAGGATTATAATTAAATTATGATCTCAAATAATAAAACAGTGACAATTCTTTCAGTGTGCTTTTGTATGGTTTCTTTTCACATTCACATATTATGTTGTCTATTCATATTTTATACTTAAATTTCTAAATTTAAAACTTCTACCTTTCAGTATAAGGGGGATCATTGTTTTGACTTAAGCATTTGTAATTTTCCATTGAGTACTCTACAGATAAGACTGGGAGTTCCCAGGGACTAAACTACCAACCAAATAGTACAAATGGAGGGACCCATGGCTCCAGCTGCATATGTAGCAGAGGATGGCCTTGTCCAGCATCAATGAGAGGAGAGGCCCTTGGTCCTGGGAAGTCTCAATGCCCCAGTGTAGGGGAATGCCAGGGCAGGGAAGCAGGAGTTTAAGGGTGGGTGGAGGTACACCCTCATAGAAGCAGGGGGAGGGAGGATGGGATAGGGGGTTTCCAGAGGGGAAACCAGGAAAGTGGATAACATTTGAAATGTAATTAAATAAAATATCAAATAAAAAGAATGATTGCTGGGTTTGTATTTATTTTGGTTTGAATAAAATAACCTTAAATAAGCAGATTAATACCTATAACAACAAGTACTATAAACTTTTAAAGACAGTTTTATGATTATGTAGTAACTTAATGATTTAGAAGTATTTTGAAAATATATAATGAAAACATGAGTAAATGACACAGGCTGTAGTTGTAATCATGTTTCATTTTGTAAATTGTATCCTTTCTTAGCACTGTGGGTTGTTTAGCAGGAACTGATTAGTGTAACTGGTAAGACTTAAAATTTTAAAATACACTTCATCAATATCAGTCCTGAAATTCAAGTCAAATCAGATTAAAATGATTACTTTTATACAAATTATACTTTATAGTTCAAAAGTAGTGTGAATAATTTATACTTAATGAAGTTTTTTCTCTCCCTATAAGATCTCAAAAAAATCAGTGATTATTTGAAAATAAAAACCAAATTTAATCATTTGAATAGATTCAAATTAAAAAGCTTAGTAAATAAACATTTGTTCCACTATTTAATTTATAAAATTTCTTTATTAAATGATAAAATAAATGTCAATTTGAAAATACCATAGTATTTTTAATCCTTGAACTTAGTGACTTATATTTTAGATAGACAATTTACTCTACAAAATACACTTTGAAATCCTTTCACTAACAGTACTATTCACTGAAGAAATACAAGATGGTTTGAAATAGCCTATAATCTATTAAATTATATCAGATAATTTTGCTTATAATTTCAGGCTCAGTTAATTTGCTCTAGTTGAATTATATCAAACTGAGTTTTAATTGTTTATTAAAATATTTTTACCAATTTTATTTATTGAAAATCTAGTTCTCACATATTACATCTTGAGCATGATTTTCTCACTCAACTGCTTCCAGTTCTTCCGTTTTCCTCTCCATCTAGATCTATTCTTTCCTGTCTTTATTTATATATATATATATATATATATATATATATATATCTCAAAAAGCTTATATGAAATAATATCAAATGAATAAAATGATAAAACCAACAACTAACACAAAACTAAAAAAAAAAAAAATTTTTCAAACTTCACATGTGTAAACCAAAAATAAGATCGCTAAGCTGTACTCTGATTTTCTGTGCAAAGTTATAACTCCACAAATTCAAATTATTCCTAATTATCTCACATTATCATTTTTTCTCAAATGATAAACATTATCATTGTCTAGCAAATAAGTTTAAACAAGTATGCGATGAAATACCTGTGTGTTTGTGCTACCTACATTAGAAATATACAATTGAAATAATAATATTGAATGAGTTTAATCAACAGACATAATGCTTATCTATCATTTGCTACCACTGCTTACATCTTAATTGCCAATCCATTATATACATGGATCAGAAGAATGTTTTAGACTTAATAATGGTTCATTAAATGAGACAGAGGTTGAAAGATTTCCTGAAAAAAAAAAAAAAACTGGTTCTTAAAAGACATAGTATGAATTAACTGGGAGAAATTATTATAGGGAAATATCTTAAATGCATTGAGTAACATTAGAACAAAATGTAGTCTTCTGTCATGGTGCCTCTTTATGTATCTGTGCTTTAGACAGTTGCCATGAAAGGAGAAAATAAAAATAACTTCCCTTTGTCAAATAGTATGCGATTTGTTGAAGAAATGTTGTTTCATTTACTATTCATGAAAACAGACTTGTTCTTAGATGTTCTGAACAACCCAGTGACCTTAATGAGAATAATGACCTTAATTCATAATAATGAATTTAATGTGAATTTTCTGAGGACATGAGAACAAGGAGCTCACACTGAAAATACACTGCTCTGCGTGACACACAATCAGTTGGGACTTGTGCCTCTTTCACAGTTAGACTAACAAATACACTAGAGTCTGTGGAAGTTACCTGATATTCTTTAAGGAGCATATGGCAAAACCAAGGTTTAAATTTTTGAGTAACATATTCAGAGTTCAAGGTCTTAATACATTTGACTGTTAGAAGAGATCTATTCTTGTTATTATTTTAATAAGGTAAATGACTATAAAATTAATTATAGTTATCAGAGATGATGGTCAAACTGAATTAGAAGTTAGGTGAAAAGAAATTCAGAATATTTATATATTTCTATGAAAAAAAAAATACAATTATCTCCGTTCATGAATTAAATACTGGGTTAAAATCATCCGGTAAAACTGGTCTGAAATTCCATCTGTTTGTTATTGCTTTGGTTAATAAAGCTAAACTACCACTGAAAATATTTTTTACAATGAAATACAAAATCACACTGAAAGAGAACTATTTTTGTGCTTTTAAAAATAATATCCTTTTATTACAAAGGAAAGCAAGCAAAGTTTGCCTGTGGGACCCACGTTAACACAGTAAAAAATTGATCAGCCAGAAAATCAGGTCAGTGTGCAACCAAAAGCTAGACTGACAGAGCTAAGCAGCTGTAAGGATCAAGAGATTACAGATTGAAACCTTGGCCCCTCTTTTATAAATGAATGTACATGAGGTAAGTATAATTTATTTGCATTTGGAGTATCTTAAATCTGTTTAGTTACATTTCATATTACTTTGAAGGGGAAATTTCAGATAGTCAGCCTTAAATATGCAACAATTTTAAAAAAAATTATACAAAAACACATCTGATGTGCTGAGTAAAAATAAGAAAAATATTTGGGAAACAATAATCATCATTAATTAAAAATGAATATGTATAATCACATGTGTTTAGAGGTAATGCTATTTAACATATTGATAACAGCATGGTTTAACAGAGGAAGCTTTCAGCCACCTGTTTTTAAAATCACTAAATGCTATCCCAAGGAGGGGGGGGGGCATTTTTCAGATCTTGTAAGTGTTAATCCTTGACTGGCCTAATACCTTAAGCAAGGAAAGCTCATGGGATTTGTGTCAACTGAATAATATCCTATATTTAAGTATGATGCAAACTTGAATTCACTCTGTATAAAAATCTCCATGTCTTTTTCCCTCTTTGCTCTTAATTGCTACCATTTGACTTTACATAAATTCCACTAACTACAGTGGAAGAATTAATAAGTGAAAAGCTAAGCCCAGTGGGAATCTATAGTAACAGAATGTGTATTACAAACACTTTTAGCTGTCTCTATATTTCAAACTTTCCCTCCAATAGCATAGACTTTGGGTTTCATTTCCCTTACTTAGGTATAATATTATAACACTTTAATAAGCAAAAATAAAAATTGTCTTGAGTAATGTGAAGCATGATGTTCTCAGTCAAAAATATCAAAATTTCTGGTTTATACTTTCATGAAGTTTGAGTATTTTTAAATTGAAAATAGATTTTTCCCTTTAACTATACATGCTGAAAAACCACAATTTCCTACCCTTCCACTCCAACCATCTCCTCCTAACATTATCTCTCCTTTCAGATCTAACAGAAAATAAATGGCCTTCAAGAAATGGTTATGTGATTATGTGATGGTTATGCTGATTATGTGATGTGGTCCATCACATAATCAGCCACCAAACGCAGACACTACTGCATACACCAGCAAGACATTGCTGAAAGGACCTTGATATAGCTGTCTCCTGGGAGGCTTTGACAGTCCCTGAAAAACGCAGAAGTGGATGCTCACAATCATCTATAGGGCAGAACACAGGGTCCCCAATGTAAGAGCTAGAGATAGTACCCAAGAGTTGTAGGGGTCTGCAACCCTATAGATGGAACAACAATATGAACTAATCAGAACCCCCAGAGCTCATGTCTCTAGCTGCATATGTATTAGAAGATGGCCTATTTAGCCATTATTGGGGAAGAAAGGCCCTTGGTCTAGCAATGTTTATATGCCCCAGTACAGGGGAATGCCAGGGCCAAGTAGCAGGAGAGGGAGGGTAGGGGAGCAGGGCCAGGGGAGGGTATAGGGGACTTTTGGGTAACACTTGAAATATAAATGGAGAAACTCTCTAATAATAAAGCTCTCATAAATGAAAAAAAACAAAAAAGAAAGAAAAAAGAAAGAAAGAAAGAAAGAAAGAGAGAAAGAAAGCAAGCAAGAAAGCAAGCAAGCAAGCAAGCAAGCAAACAAGCAAGCAAGCAAGAAAGAAAGAAAGAAAGAAAGAAAGAAAGAAAGAAAGAAAGAAAGAAAGAAAGAATGAAAGAAAGAGCAATAATGAGGACAAAAAAAAGACACAATAACGCAAGGCCAAGGTCTTCATATTGAGTCTTGACAAGAAAAACCAATGGGACAAAAAGAATACAAAAAGCAGGCCAAAAAGTAAGACACAACTTCTCCCACAACTAAGAGTTCCACAAAAACACCACAGTAACAAACATAATGTATATTCAGAGGACCTGGAGCAGATCAATATATACCTTGAACTTGCTGCTATATAGTCTCTGAAATTACATATAAGCTGTACTTATCTGTTTGAGTGGGCCATTATCACTGAGGGTCCTCCAACACCTTTGAACTCCTCTTAGCATAATATCTGCCTGTGTGTCTCTGCACCCTCTCCCATATTCTTTGGGGGGAAGCTTCTTTGATGGTAACTGGACAAGACACTAATTTGAGTATACTGTAATATTATTAGAAATCATTTCACTGATTTCTTCCTTGCCATTTTTTTCAGCTGTGTCCTTTAGCAGGGCCCCAATGCCAAAGGCAACATCCACATAGCTCATTGAGCATAGAGAAGTTGAGTTGGTACCTGCATTGAGTATTCAACCTTATGTTTACTAGCTATGGAAAGATACTCTGCAGGCCCTGGAAAGAGAAACATGCAAACCAAACCACAGTCACAAACAAAGAAACAAACAAAAAAAATCCCCCAATAACCTGTTCTGCCTTCAATACATAGTCATATAGACATACTGGGGCAATGTTGGCATTGAACTTAGAGGAGTGGGCAAGCAATGACTGCTTTAGCTTTGGGGGCTTATGCTATGAGAGGAAGCGCATATCTGGCATTTCTTGGATGGCCAACTTTAGCCATTTTATAGTGTAGGAAACAGTGAACATTGGACTAACTCTTGCATGTTGCATATTATTTATTTGGCTTAACAAAAATCTTTAAGGGGTGGGATTTTGAATTGAATAACTAAGTGGTATGCCATTTACTGTGGAAGGCTATCTGTGGTCAGCATGACCTTTTCTCAATGGTTATTATTAATCTCCAGTTCCTTGTGTAGGCTTAAGGTTGTTAGAACTCTCTTTGTCCATATCACCATGTTTATTAGTATTGTCCCTTTTTTTGTTTGTTTTTGTTGTTGTTGTTGTTGTTGTTTTATATGGTCACAGTTAGGCATGATTAGATCAGACTTCCTATGAGTGGGGCTTTGTACCCAATTTCCCTCCTTCATGTTAGGATCGTATGACTTGAGCCTGTATATGTCTTTTTTTTTTTTTAATGCATATGAGTACACTGTAGTTCTTCAGAAACACATCAGAAGAGTGCATCTGATCCCATTACAGATGGTTGTGAGCCACCATGTAGTTTATGAGAATTGAACTCAGGACCTCTGGAAGAGCAGTCATAGCTCTTAACACCTGATCCATCTCTCCAGCCTCGAGCTTGTATATGTCTTGTGTATGCTTTCAGGGCCTCTGTGAATTTCTATGACTAAATTCACTCATGTTATTGATTGATTTTTTTCATTTCTTTGAAATAGTTTGAGGCCTCTGGCTATATTAGATTTTCTACTTCCTCTTCCTTGCAGATCTCTAACACTTGAAGGATGGTGCATGATAAAAACATTCTATCCATAGGTGAATACTGAAAAGTTTATATATATATCCCAGCTATTAATCTCTATGTTAATTAGCAACTGCTGTATTTTTAAAAGTCTACATTTTTTAAACTTTTTAAAAATTCTTTTATTAATTCTTTGAAAATCAAACACATGTATATGATTGTGTTAAGAATATTAATTCTCATAAATTTCCCCTGCAGGATCAGCAGTCTCAATTAACCTAGACCCCCTAGATCTCTTAGACACTGGACCACCAACTAGGCAGTATACACTGGATGATATGAGGCCCCAACATACATATAGCAGAGGACTTCCAGTTCTGTGTTCATTCAGAGATGATGCACCTAACCCTCAAGAGACTGGAGGCCCCAGGGAGTTGAGAGGTCTGGTTGGGTGGGGACATCCACATGTTAATAGGTTAAGAAGGATTATGGGATGTAGAACTATTGGAGGTTGGTCAGGCAGAGGGAGGAATAAAATATGGAGTGTAAAAAGGCTACATTTTTTTCAAGAAATGTATCTAAAAATTACTCATGTGATTGTAACTGGATTATTTAAAACTGAAATACAAAATTATTATGTCCTACAAAAGTGCCATATATATCTACTATTAGTATCATTTTTTTGTCCTCAATGTTAAATCAGCATTTTCCTAAAACTGTAAGCCTTGGAATGATTATTCATTTAACTGAAGTAGAAATTGCATGTTGAGGAGAAATTATGCCTTTTCTTTAAGCAAAAGAATCATTAATGATTAATAGAAATGGAATAGTTTAAAAATGCATGAGTCAATGACAACTATTTTAATGGAAAAAAGTATCTGAGAAAAATAATTGTGTGCATGTGTGTGTGTGTGTGTGTGTGTGTGTGTGTGTGTGTGTGTGTGCATGTGTGTGTGTTTGTGTGTGTGTGTGTGTGTGTGTGCATGTGTGCAAGTGTGAATGTATGTTGTGCCTGTGCATTGGCCTCTGTTACTCTCTATAGTATTCTCTTTATCTTAATCTTAAAATTGTGTTTCACATAAAATGACATTAAGATTAGTCAATAAAAAGGGACAACCATACCTTGTTTCCTCCTATATCACAACCTGATTTATTACAGTATATTGTGAAATCACGTTTCTGCATCTGTTCTTAATTTTACTATATTTTTATTACTTACAAAGGTTGTCTGTATTCAAATATTAGTGAAAATCCTGTGTAATTTTCTCCATATATCGTGTGTGCAGTCAATTCTGGAGTGACACATCCCAAACTATTTACTTTGATAATAGAATAAGAAACAATTCAGTTTAACCATAACCTCTTCTATATCAAAATATATGAAATAATTTCAGTGCTTTGTACTTTGGGCACAGTCCTGAACATTCTTCAAAGTCCCACAACTTGAGATGTTTGGTCGTGATGGTAGTGATATTAAACATGAAGAATCTTTCCAATCCCCAGTGTGGTATTTTGCATATTAGTGCCCTCCTCAGGGTCATATTTCTGAATATTTGTTTCCCACTTGTCAGAATTCATTGGGAATAATGAAGAGATGTGACCTTATTGACAGTGTTCTGTCACTTCTGGAAGGCTTTGAGGTTTAATACACTGGCTGTATTCCCAATACTGTTTTCTTGAAGGTCAAAACAGAGGCTCTCAGCTGTCCCTGACCCCTGCCTAACCCTCTGAAATCATAAGCAAAAATAAATGCTTAAAAATGCTTAAATTTGCCTTGGTTATACTCTTTCATCACTGCTAGAGAAAAGGAACTAATATGGCAGTATCTCTGTCTAAACTCCTTTTATGTATGTATGTCATGTAATTATAAATTAGAAATATTTTACTGTACTCAGCTATAATGTGATTTTTCTAATGGTCTTTACTGTAAGTTATTCCTGATCACATACTATCTCCAGCTCCCAATCTTGTTCCCACGGGTCTCTTAATTCTTACTCTTTTCTGAGTTCTCTTTTCCTCGTCATCTAACCTGCAATGCTCTTTGCTCATTTCTTGCAAATTCTACACCATGGCCTCTTACTCATTTACTGACTGTCATGTGCATTCTAATTCAAACACACACACGAACGCACACACATGCACACACACACACACACACACACACACACATTGTAAAACACCCACACACACACACACACATTGTAAAACACCCACAGAGAGACAAAAGCATTCAATAGGCAGAATGGTCTTTCTCTTTAAGAGAGAAAAATAGTAAAAAGTTAAAACTATCCATAAACTATTATAAAGTAAGCATACATATATATTATATGACAAAAATATGTCACACTTATTTTTCTAGGTTTGGATTTATTTCACTGAGAATGCTTTCAACCCTACCCACTTACTTGTGAGTTAGTTTATTGTAGCAGGAATCTGTATTGAGTATACATTCACTAAATTGTCATTTGAAGTCATTTGTCATGGACATGCCAGATGTTTGAATACCCTAACATTTTAAATAAGGCAGGTCTGAACATAAATATGTCACTGTGGTATGATAAAGAATTCTTTAGGAAAATTACCTAGACTATTACAGATTTGTCACATGATAGATTTAATTCTAACTCACGGAGGATATGTGTGTCTGTATGAATTCATGGCATATGTACTTAGGTGCCTGTGGAGGCCTGCCAGAATAGGATGCTAGAGCTTCCGGTACTGTGATTTTCATTTAGTAAGTTTAAATCACTTGCTGCCGTGAACCCCTCACTCCAAATGTCATTTTTGTACTTGTTTGACCCCCACTTTTTGCAGGCATTTGATGGTGTAGAATTTTCTCAGTAACATTTGTGCTTTAATATGTACCTCCCCACAAATTCACATTTGCCTATTCCTTGAATCATATGAAAACAAATTATCTTTGTTTGTCATTTATGTGTATTTGGCTGTGTTTCTGTTCTATTTATAAGGCTGGTGAACAATCATGCATTATTATATAGTTAATCATTTTTGAATTTAAAGAATTTTAATTTTTAAATTATTTCTTTATTTTTTGAGATTATACTATATTCCATCATTTCCCACTCCTTTTCCTCCTTCAAAATATTCCCATATACTAGCCCTTGCTCTGTTTTACATTCATGATCTCTTTTTTTATTCATTGTATTTACATATTGCTCCAGACAGACAGACGGACAGACAGATAGACAGACAGACAGACAGACAGACAGACACACACACACACACACACACACACACACACACACACACACAGGCACACCTGACACATATACATATATGTAAATACATTTTATTTAGTTTGTATAATGTTTCTCTTAATCTTGTTTTTAGAGCTGACCATTGTTAGAGGATAACTAATTAGTGCAATCACTCCTGGGGGAGCCTATTTTCTCCTGTCAGCACTGCTCAGGTGACTATAGTTCTTTGTTTAGGGTTCATGTGTGATGGGCTTTCCCTTGTCCCTTGGTATGTATATTGTCAATTTTTCAAGTGGTCATCGGGAACACTGAAAAAACACAACTCTCAGCCACAAGAGACTAGTCTTGCCATTAATCACAGAAGCAGTTATTATTTTTTTATTTGTTTGCTTTGGGCTGTTATGTTTCACCATTGTGTGACTAAATCACAAACTCCTGCCAGCTACTTCAATGGAATGGTTTGGTTGGAAAATTTCATGGACATGGTGCAGTAATCTGCTTATCATTTATAATTCCCTATAATTTTCCATGATTCCACCAGCCTTTTATTTTTCAGATGAGTGATGAGACTGTTTATGGTTCCTTTTGCAAGGAAATATTAATAAGCCCAAACTTTCCATAGTCTTTTGCAGGTAAGCACAGAGCCTCTGATTGTATTACAGTGATGATTGACAGAATAATATTACATATATACCAAGTTAAAAATCACATAGATGAGCACTATAATTTAAAATTAATCTTTTCAAATAACGCTTTACATTTTGTTTTGACTTTTCAAATAATCAAACAATTGGTCTTTCAATTTTAAAATTAAAGTGTTTTATTGTGAGTCTTCTGAAACCTTGGTTTTCTTTCACACTTATAAAGGTTAAGTTTCATCATGGAACTGGTGAGAGTTTCATAGTAGGTGAAAAATTGTGTTGATTATCCAGTCATTTGTCATGGACATCTAGACTTTATACACCCTAACCATTTAAAATAAGACAGTTAAATAAGACAGTAATGAACATGAATGAACATGTGTTTCTGGGATATGGTAAAGAATCCTTCAGGAATATGATTTTGATTAATACAGATATATTACATAGTAGATCAATTTTAAGTTCCCTGAGGATATGTGTGTCTGTATGTGTGAGTTTTCCTTCTCTTTTTGCCAGCCCCAAGTAGTTTAAAGAGTTCACAGGTTTTCTATTGGCCCCAGGGAATGCCAGCTCCAGTAATTTAAGCTTTGTCCTTTCAGAAAAAAAAAAAAAAATCTTCTGAGTAACTTCTCTAAAGACTGGCTGCTTTTGGCAGCAGGCCCTGTAGGTATCTGAATCCAATGACCTTAGCAGCTCTAAACACTGACCCCCAATGGCTGCCTGCCTCAGTTTACCCATCATATGAATGCCTACTATATGGATGCCAAGCTAGTGATGGGCAACCTTCTACCCACTTAGCTTCGTACATAAATGAAGAAATATAAAAATATGTAAATTATACTTATTCATAAATCATTGATAATCTGTGAGGTAACAGCATATTAATTGTGTTTTCAGAGAGAGTTGAATGTGACTATTCTGTTGACATTGTAATTTTCCATTTTAATTAATAAAAGATTGTTGCCTATTGGTTTGTAACACTTATATTTAGGGTAAATTTTTACTCAAATAGTTCTGGAAGCATATCCCAGACACACCTAAGAGAATTAAATTATAGATTATTCTAAAATCTATAGATTTGGCAGTCAAGACTAAGAATCGAACACACAAACAAACACACATCTATTTATATATTTTGCCATGTAGGTTTTCATTTCAATAGTAATGATAATGAATACAGTAAATGTTAGCAACTGGGTAGAAAGCAGAATGTGTTCATTACTTTAGAACAGATTCAAAATTCTACAAAATTATTCTCTTAATTTTTACTCACTAAATTTATACCATTTTAAAAATATAGTTGGCCATCATTGGGAGGAGAGGCCCTCTGGTCATACAGACTCTATATGCCCCAGAACAGGGGAATGCCAGGGCCATTACGTGGGAGGGGGTGGGTAGGGGGGCAGGGCGGGGACGCGGGAGGGTAAGGGAAAATTTCTGGATAACATGGGAAATGTAAATGAAGAAAATATCTAATAAAGAGGAAAAAAAATATAAAAAAAAATATAAAGATACACAATATCATATGTCACAATTAAAAAAAACATTATTTTTATATACCTGTTTGTACAGACACACACACACACACACACACACACACACACACACAAACACACACTGTAAAACACCCACAGAGAGACAAAAGCACTCAATAGGCAGAATGGTCTTTCTGTTTAAGAGAAAAAAATAAAAAGATGAAACTATCCATAAACTTTTATGCTTTCAGATATTAACGGATATAGCTGTCTTGTGGGAGGCTATAACAGTGCCTGGTAAACACAGAAGTGGATGCTCACAGTCAGCTATTAGTTGGAACACAGGACTCCCAAGCTAGGAGCTAGAGAAAATACCCAAGGAGCGGAAGGGGTCTTCAACCCACTAGGTGGAAGAATAACATGAACTAACTAGTTCCCCCTGCGCTCATGTCTCTAGCTGCATATATGGAAGAAGATGGCCTAGTTGGCCATCATTGGGAGGAGAGGCCCCTTGGTCATACAGACTCTATGTCCCCCAGTACAGGGAAATGCCAGGGCCATTACATGGGAGGGGGTGGGTGGGGGAACAGGGCGGGGACACGGGAGGGTGAGGGAAAATTTCTGGATAACATGTGAAATGTAAATGAAGAAAATATCTAATAAAGAGAAAAAAATTAAAAAAAATATATTTCTGAGACCAAATATATTTGTACCTTTTTCACTAATCTGTGTTCATCAGTATTACACATTTATTTGATAATTCCATTTCATTCTAAAACTATCAGCTTGAGGGTGGAATCAGATTATGTTGAATAAGGGTTAAATTACACTAGTATTTTTTTACTTGTGACAATATTTTCATAATTAGGATTTCAACATTCATAACTGTTTTCTTTCTTTTTTTTTTTTTTTTTTTTTTTTGGTTGTCGAGACAGGATTTTTCTGTATAGCCCTGGTTGTCCTGGAACTCACTTTGTAGACCAGGCTGGCCTTGAACTCAGAAATCCGTCTGCCTCCTGAGTGCTGGGACTAAAGGCGTGCACCACCACGCCCAGCTCATGACTGTTTTCTTAAGGTTAACTATTTGGTAGGTAGACTTGTAGCACTTAGTGGAGGGCTTATTCTAGCTTTGCTCACTCATTCTGAAGTATACTGTAATGTATATGAAAAAGGGGCATTTGGAAGAGACCCAAAGGCAACACACTGTGAGAAGGATGTGGAAGGTGCATACTCTCCGGGTTGCATAGCACCCCAATTTTTTCAGAAACGAAGGAAATTCTGACTTCAATAGTTCAGAGATATTTAATAAGAGTTCATCA